>WPDF01000342.1:0-22443 GCA_019137265.1 Neonectria coccinea
AGTATATATATATAATCTAGTATAGCTTTAGGCTAACTAATAAAGATGCTTATATAATGCTTTTCTATATACCCTCTTAAAGGATTACTATTAAGTTAGGGTATTATTTCTAGTTTCTTTCTACTACTAAAATACTTAAGCCTTTATTATTAAGGCTATCCTTATAGAATATATTATAACTAAGTGCTATATTAAGCTTAAGTAAGCTAAGCTTAATAAGCTTTTATAAGTTATAAAGTTACTTAAATATAAGAAATATAAGACTAGCTTCCCTAGTTATAACTTACTCTTTAAGCACTTTAATATATACACTAGAATCTTATTACTTATAAAAATCCTTAAGCCTATAAATAAGAGTAATAAACTAACTCTACTATACCCTATAGTAATCTAAGAGGATATAGACTATACTTACCTATACCTAAGGGTTAAGACTAAACCTAATAATAGAAACCCTATAGAGATCTATAGAGACTTAAGATATAAATACCCCCTTATTAATTATAGCTAACTAAATTAGCTTAAGTATATAATTAAAAAGTAAGACCCTATTATAATTAGAGGAGTTATAAGGGTAAAGTAAACTAATAAATAAGCAACCTTTATAATATATATTAATAATACTTATAAAGATAACTCTATAGTAAGTATAGTAAAGTTTACTACTTTAGCTTAGGTTTAAGATAAGCTTAAGGTAAAAGCCCTATTAGGGAATAGTTTTCTTAACCCTTATAAATATAATATTATTAATATAGAGAAGTAAATCTAATATAGTATATTAAATAACTTTTATATCCCCTTTAGTATTACTATTAGTAGAAAGAATATTAATAGATATATTATAGCCCTTTAAGTAATTATAATCCCTACTAGTAAGATAGTTATAATACTAGCTACTTAAAAGGAGATACTTAAAGACTAAAGCTTTACCTTTTATACCTTTATTCCTATTATAATATATATAATAGTAAACTACTAAAGCCCTTTAAGCGTAATTATAATAAATAATACCTCTAAGGATATTAAGCTATACTAGAAATAGAAAATTAGTAATATCCTAGAATATAATAGAAGCTACTTTTTAGCTTCTTAGATTACTATACTAATAGTTCTAACCTTAGTAGCTACTCTTATATTCCTATTATCTTTAGGGATACTAAAGATATTAGTTAAGATATATACTAAAGCTCTATTAGTCTCTATAGAGTTTATAGTTATAAAAGACTTATAAGCTATTACTAGAGGTACCTATAAGATTAATTAGACCTTTCCTACCTTATTACTACTAGAGATACTAAGTAATACTATCTTTTAAGATAATACTACTATTAATACGCTTTAAAAGTAGTATTAAGAAATAATATTAGTAACTACTACTTTCCTTACCTAAGAAGAAGAACTAAAGCTAAAGGCTAAGCTAGTTAGAATAAATATAAACTCTAATACTAACCTTAAGGTTTCTAAGATACTATATTAAGTATATATATAATATATACTAGATTTACCTAAGGTAATTACTAATAAGAGAGTCTATATCTATATTAAGGATTCTACCTTTACTATTATAATCTAGAAACTTATAAAGTATTATACTAAGTTATAAGTAAATACTAAACTTATAAAAATACCTAAGGGAGAGAAACTATAAGTCCTCTTAATTAATAACTAATATAAGTATTATATATTATAATAATTATACCCTAATAGCCTAAAGGATTAGAAATTTATTAATAAGGTATTTAATAAGCTTTACTATTAGGGCTAACTTAAATAAGTTAAGAGATTAATATTATTCTTAGTACCTATCTTTATAGTATAGTATATAGTAAATAGATAACCTAAGGGATAAGTTATTATTAACCTAAAGGCTCTAAATAAGATTATAATACTAAATAACTACTCTTTCCTATAATAGGAAGATATAATATAATCACTCTAAGGTACTTACTTTATTATAGCTATTAATATATCTTTATTCTTCTTCTAATTTAGAGTAACCCTTAAATATTAAGACTAATTTATAATAGTAAGCTACTAAAGCTTAGAATAATTAATAGTAGTACTAATAGGATATTAAAACTTACTTATATATATATAATATTATATAGATTACCTCCTTTAACCCTACTAGACCTTCTATTAAGCCTTTATTAATAATATTATAATCTTCTTAAAGATAGCTAAAGAATACCTTTAATACTTACATATTTTATTTAGGCTATTTAAAGACTAAAACCTCTTAATTTCCCTAAAAAAGAGCTAGATTAAATACTTAAGCGTATAACTATTAGGCTTTTATACTAATACCTTAGGACTAGCTAGCACTATAGAACGGATAGTTATATTTATAAAGCTTAAGTTCCTATAATAGCTAGCTAGCCTAAAATAATATATTAGTACTATAGGGTATATTAGGCACTTTATCCCTTACTATACTTAGCTTATTAAGCCTTTATAGAAAAGGAAGGTCTCCCTTCTTATAGAAGGATAAAAAGAAGGTAAGGTAACTAATAGAAACCCTAATTAGTATAAAGCCTATACTTATATAACTTACTATAAGCTAATAAGGGAGGAGCTTACTATCTTTACTACCCTATAGTAAGAAATCTTATCTAGCTATATACTAATCTATTTAGACCCTAAGAAGTATCTTTTCCTATAAGTTAATACTAGCCTTAAATATAGCTTTAGAGTAATATTATATTACCTATATAATAATTATACTTAGAACTTAAAGGCTTAAATCCTAGCTATAATAATTAGACCTATATACTTCTTTAATTAAATACTAACTTAGGTAGAATAAATATATAGACTAATAGAACTAGAGATTATATACTTAATCTAGGCTATAAAGAGACTATAAATATCCTTATAATCCTTTAAACTCCTTATAGTTATACTAATAGATTACTCTACTATTAGGCAAATTATTAAGAAGACTACCCTTAAGACTATAAGTACTAACTAAGCGAACTAATAACTAATTATAGCTTTAATATACCTCTTTAAGTATAAGTTATAAGTCTTCTACTTACTTAGTAAGAAGAACTTTATTCTTAATGCTTTAAGCTATTTAACTACCCTAAAATTAGACTTAAACTCTTAGTAGCTTTAAGCTAATTATATTACTTTTAATAATATACTTATAGCCTTTAAAGCCCTAATAGTAGATAAAATAAAGAGCTAATTTTAGAAGGGATATATTATAAATAAGAAGTTCTCTAAGGTTATTAAGAATATCCTAAGGAAGGAATTTATAATAAGCTTCTAACTTAATAGTAAGGATATAGTAAACACTTTAAAGCTAGGGATACTATTTACTATTTAGGGTAGCCTACTATATTATTATAGGGTAAATAACTATATAAGGCTTTATATACTATATACCCTTAAAGATAATATCCTTACTATAATATATAATAGCTATAACTACTTTAAAACAGAAAGAATAGTATATAAGCTATTAGAACTTTATATTTATAGCCTCTAGAAGGAAATTAAAAAGTATATTTATACCTACTAAACTTATTACTTAGAATAGATAAGCTACTAATAGAGGATTAAAAGCTATTAAGCTATATACCCTTTAATAATACTAATATATACTATAACTATAGACTTTATTATAAGCTTACTATTAGTACTCTTTATAAATATACTATAAGCTCTTAAAGGTTTCCCTATCTTTAATACTCTTCTAATAGTTACCTATACTATAAGTAAATAAAGGCTTTTAATCCTTAGATATACTACTTACTTAATAGCTAATTAAGCTACTATACTAATAAGGTAATTTATACTATTAGACTAAAGAATACTAAAAGTTATTATATTAGATTATAACTTAAAGTTTATCTCCCCCTTCTAAAAAACACTTTAGAGCCTATTTAGTATAAAGCTTATAATAATTACTACTTACTACTTATAGGCTAATAGTCTCTCTAAGAGAAGGAATTAGACTATTAAGATTGCTTTATACTTCTACTATATAGAACACCTAGATATAAGCTAGGTATATATACTATCTATATTATAATAGAACTTTAATAGAGCTTATAATATTAGTATAAAGTCTTTAGCCTATAAATTCCTCTATAGAACTTACCTTTAAGGGCCTTTAAAGTCCTTATAACCTATTAATAATAATATAGTAAACTTACCCTTCTTAAGAGAAGCTATATATAAGGAAGCTTATTTAGCTTTAGACTTTATTATAACTAAGGTAAAAAGGTAGTATAATAAGAAATACTAACTAATTTAGCTTAAGACTAAAGACTATATTTACTTATAACTATATAATAGATATAACTTACTTAGAAATCCCTTAAAGAAGTAATCTTAATAATATACTAACCCCTTTAAGATTAAGCGTATAATTAATAACTTAGTAGTTAAGCTAAAGCTACTCTTAATCTAGTAAATCTACCTAATAATATCCTACTAATAACTATAACTAGTATATAATAATAACTTTTAGGTAGAAAAGCTAAAGCTAATTAAGGAAGACTCTAAGAAGTATATTATAGACTAAATTATTAGATAGTAAGTCTATCGCTAAGGATATAATACTAAGGAATTTAAAGGATTCTAAATATACTAAAAGGGATAAAGCCCTAAATATAATAGCTAAGTTAAGACTAAAGATATTAATAAAGAGCTTATTACTAATTATAGAGCTATTTACCCTAATAATTACTATAAGGCTAAACTACTATTATACCGCTCTATAAGTAAGAAAAAGCCCTTAAAGAAGTAACCTAAGCCTAATAGTTATTAGGCTACTAATAAAGCTAATAGGCTACTACTCTACTATTCCTCCTAAGGGAAAACCTAATAGAGCCTTAAGCCCGCTTATATAATAGAAAGATTAAAGGAAATATATAGAATTAATAGAATATAAAGAATATAAAGGACTAATAATAGCCTAATTAGGCTAGGAATTAATACATAATTAGCTATCGCTAAGGATAGTAATAAGTCCCTTTTAAGGCTAGGATATAATGCGTGCAGCTAGTCTTAGAGCTAGCGGCCGCAATTATCATATAATTACGTAATAAATATTATATGCCCGTTGCGTATAGGCATAGGCTATAGTACCTTAAGCACTATAGACCAGCCAATCAAATAAAGGATCCATCCTTCTTTAAACCTTCTACCCAATCATTAAGTGATTAACTCTTTTCTGTATTAATATAATACTATTAATATTATTAAGCACTTTCCACGATAGAGTACGTGCGGCATCATTAGAATGTTTGTTCGCTCGATTCGCTTGGACTATCTTCTCTCCGACTATTTTCCGCGAGTTTCTGCTGATGGCTAAAGAAGCCCGGATACTGCTGGTATGGAACGATCATTTAGGAAAACATGGGATTGAAAAGACAGCGCCAGAAAAGTGCAAATTGGCCTTCAACGCTGCAAGGTCTGGAAGTGAAAGCCCAACGAAGAGGCCAAGAGCGGCAGGCGATGTAGATCAAGATGAGGAGATCTGGAGTGAACCGCTTGATGAGCCTAGAGACTACGAGGATGCATGCTCGGATACCGACAGTGGTTACCGCGGCGCATTGGAGCTTTCGGAGATGGGTGATTTCGGGCTGGTTGTGTCTAGCCTGGATGAACAAGATCCAGAGCGCGGGCGGATCAGGAAACGCAAGTACGATCAGAATGGTGACGCTTTTCAGACTGGTTATAAGTATAGAGGGATGAAGCGGATGAGTCTTAGTACGATGTGATATGCAATAGTATGTAGGGTCGCAATCTATCTGTACGGCTTATTGAGCCGAACATTATTACCTCCCAGCCAGGGGTGGTGGAGCAACCTCGTCCCGACTTCCCGGCGATTATCTCCAGGTTTCTGTGGCTACTTGTTGCCGTCATTGATTACTATGTTGGCCAGCCAGGCGTCTGCGTCGTCCATACTGAACTCTTCCTGCATTCCATCAAGGGAAAATAGCATTCTTCTACGCTAGGCAGATCGATAGGTGCCGGTGTCGCTGTGGTTTCCGAAGATACATGGAGTTCCTGAGAAGTAGCTCTTACCTATCCTATCAATAGCTCTAAGATGTTGGTTACTTGACCTGGGGGTTCCGCTGTAGGGGTATCCGGTATCGTGACGGTTCGGTTGCTGTCAGGGTTGCGTGTGCGCCGACGCGTTGTCTGCGTATTATCGTCTTTGGCGGGTTCCTCTTTGGAGAGGACGTGCCAGTAGGTGTTCCGGATCTGCTTGGCAGGTATTGCTCCATGCTGTATGGGCCGCCTTGCAGACTGCACATCTGGGAGTGAAGCCTTCTGCTCCCTTCTGTTTGCAGTTCTTAGTCTCATGTAGTTCAGCGCAATAGCCGCATGTTTGCGCTGCGTCGCCTTGAGCGCCGATGTGGCCATAATTGTAACAGCGGAAGCATTGCTTCACTCTATAAGCCCGATCGTAGAGTTGGCATGTGTGGATTTGTCCGTCCCACGCTATCCCGGTGTAGATAGAGGATGCTCATTTGAGGGGGGATTCCCTGGTGAGCCATCCCACAAACGATATCTCTGCCTCTGGAATGACTGTGTAGTCGGTCTTTATATGCTATGACTGTGGATTGGGCCTTGGTAGCACGCGGGCTATATGGGATTGGCGGAGGTAGGGCGGGAGGGCCTTTACAAGTTGGCTGCATTTAACGGAACGGTGCTCAGTCCCACCGAGTTCTTGATGACTGAGACGTCTCTCTGGATGTTCTGTGTGCACTGAGCGGCGCCTACCGGTCCGACTGCGACGCAAACAAGAGGGCGTCAACAGCAGCCCTGGCAACGCCTTGGTACTTCATGTGTTCCTCGTCATTCACACGCTCTGTCAGAGCGTTGGGGTGATCAGTCCATAGAGCCAACCCACCAAGGTTCACTGGGCTGGGAACTGATACTCTTGCAATACACTAAAATACACTATTGCGTCAACAGTCTGGCAATTGACTCTCCTGAGATCCATCCTTAACTATGGTACTTGCACTTGGTTATCAACGGTTCGATGACAGAGGCGTATTGGGGCGAAGGCAATCCTAAGACTACGTGGCCTTAGGACGGTACAGTCCTGGGACAAAGGCGGTTGTAGGATGGAGGTGGTCTTGGGACAATGGAAGTCCTAGGGCAACGTGATGGAAGTACTCTTAGGACAAAGGCGGTCCGGGGATAGGGCGGTCATGGGACAAAGGCAGTCCGGGGACGAGGGTGATTTTAGGACGGGCGCGACCGGTCCAAGCGATGACAGGACGTAGACAGTCCCAGGCAGTTGGGACATTTCTAGGCCCAGGACAACCGCAGTCCTAGGGCTTTGGCCATTCTGAAACTTGAGCGGTCCCGGGACGTCGATGACCGTGAGACAGATGTGGGAATGCTGTACTATACCGTGCTCACTCCTGACGAAAATGTTGAAGTCTGAGAGTAGGTTACGGCGGTCGGAATGCTAGTAGCGGTGGCTTGTTTCGAAGGCAGAACGCAGTGGTCACGGACCATTATATTCGATTTTGGCGGGTTGGAAGAGGTGGCGTGGTGATTCCACTCGCGACGCGTCTCTGCTTGTAACGGTGGAGACGGTCAAGTCGCTGAGGCTGAGGCTGAGGTCAAGGCCAGCGGCTTCCAGAAGAGACTGTAAGTGCATGATGCACCTTGCGCCCTTCATTTGAGCTCCAGGGCTGCGATGCGCTTGTTTTGCGCTTTGGAGGCGTAGTTTTGGGACCTCGCAACATGCCAGCCCAGGTTATGAGACAGCACATTGTGTCCTGGACCAGCTTTTGGGGTAGCACATTATATCACAGCACAGAATTTAGGACAGGATACGATATCCCAGCACATTCGTTCACAGCATTACTATCCCAAAACGCGCCCATTAGACCCCAGCCCCTATCGTGTCAGACTCGCCCGCAAGCACTGCGCCTCGGCAGCAAAAACGTCTTCCTCATGCTTTCCTGACACCCATTTCCTCTTCCGATTTCGCTTGTTAATGTCCATGGGTCCGAGAGGTTGTCGAGCACGGAGTTCCGCCAGCATCAAATCCACCATCATGTATCTGCCAGTGTGTTTGTCGTAGAGCACGTTGCGTGGCTCGGCATCGCGGTGGAGGACTCCATGCTGATGTAATCGACCGAGTGCAATGAGAATCTCCTTGACGACATTTGTATTGACTTCTCTCGATCCTTTCAACACTGGTCGCCCGCCATAACCGAGGAACATGAATTCTTCGTACACGCCGCTGTTGAAGTAATAGGGCTTAATGAGGTCAACAACACCGAGGCAGACCGGAACGAACTTCCCCTGGAGGTCTCGGAGATGACTGTACATCTTGTTCTCGTAGCGTAGATGCTCAGCATCCATTGCCTCTACCCCTTTCGCCACAAGTGTGTAGCCGTGCGACGAGAGGCAGAATTTGAAGAGTGACCCACGTGAACCAGACAAGTAGAGCGGCACGCAATCAGCATCCTTTCCGCGATCAACTGCCAGTTGATCCCGTGCCAGTTGAAGAAACTCGAGCCGGTTGATGTGCGCATTGCCGTGATCCGCCAAGTTGGGGCATTTCTGGTCCATTGGGTCGCCAAACGCGAGCCCACGGAGACACTCATGCGTGCAGTACAGTCGACCTTGAATGTTTGGTCGCACGTTGGTGCCCTCCTGCGAGGCTGCGTTTCCACCGTGCCCCCGCATCTCGCTCGATCCGACGCCTGTTGATGTAGTGGTCGAGGCACCTCGGCGACCAACGCCTGGGTTTGGCGTTGGGCTTGGGCTCTCGTCGTCATCGTCGTCGCTGTCGTCGTCGCTGGGTTGCTGCGCCCCGTCCTGAGGTGGCAAGCATCGGGAGCGTGTCCGTGTCCGGATTGGAGAGCGTACAAACCCTTTCCACCGTTGCGCCCTATAAGTAGTCTCGCGTCGCGGCTTCCGATCTGTTTCCGGGATGCTTCGCAATACGTCGTCGTACTCCACGGCCCATGTATCGAGATGCTCAGCAGCGTCATGCCAGGCTTGACACGGTGGCGGCGATCGGATGGCCTGGAGGACAAAGGCAAAGGCTTGCGCAACAGCAGTACGATGGAGCCGAGTCTCGTCATCATCTTGGACGTCTAGGCTTGGCACGCAGACGGAGTAGTAGACGCAGGAAGGGTCGTCTGGGATGTGGAGGAAAACATATGCCTCCCCGGTGTCGACGTACCCATACTGGATCCCTTTACCTATCATGTAGGAGAAGAGCTGGGTGATGACGGCAGTGGTAAGTCGCTTCGCTGCGAATGCATATCCCTCACCCTCCTTGTCGATCACGTCACGATCCGGCTGAATCTCTGAGACCAGCCCAGTAACGATCTCGTCGCGTCTCAACTTATGTGGCGCCTTGTACTCGATCGCAATGGTAGGGATATTTTGTTCGTTAGAGGCCCGGTATATGCAGAACTGATCTGCTCGGTTGCCCTTCCCCCGTGCCTTTCGTCGACGCCGAGTCGGTCGGCTGGACGGCCTAGAACTGATCGACACTTGCTCCATCGATTCGGAGAGGGAGTCATCGGTAATACCGAGGTTCGTGTGGCTTTCAAAGGTCACCGTTCCATCAAGGCCGAGATGACTCCTCAGCGCTAAGTCGTTGTACGTTGCGTCCATTAGCTTCTCGACGGCATTTTCCACAACGTCTCGCTCGCTATTTCGGAGTCCAATCTCGCTGCTAACCGGGCGAAGCAGGGACCTCACATAGTCTAACTGATGTTGAGATGGGAAGACGGCTTGGGAAGAAAAGGAGGGACTGAAGGAAAGCCCATCCCAGATATTTTCTTGTTCCCTTGCAAATGTGGCCCACGGGATGATTCGTCGAGGATAAATTCGGCCGGTCGGGTTCGTCGTGTCCCCTTGTGTCGTCAGGGAACGGGCGGTCAGTATTTTGATACTAAGGTTGAGCGAATGGCATGTTTCGAGATATGGTTGGAGCGTCAATGGTCGCGATGCGTCTGCGAGTTTCTCGGCTTCTTCGCGTTGGTGTTGTTCCTCGAGGGCGCGACCTTCAGCAGCTTCACGTCGTCGTTGCTCCTCTTCACGCAGGCGTTGCGCTTCCTGTAGCTGCTTCCGCAGCCTCTCAATTTCATCATCCATGGAGGCTGATGGATTTGTGCGAGAGGGGGCGGACAATCGGTATCGAGAACTAGTTTGTTGTGAGACGTTGGATAAGTCGGATGCCTGGGGGATGGCACCACCTTGAGGATGAGAATGGGAATTTTGCTGTTTACCCTATAGGACGGGAGAGGTATTGGGTAGCAACCTAAGATTATTGCCAACGCACTAGCACGTGCCTGAGGTCGTGGCGTGAACCGCGTCGCGACGGGCGCTCCAACGTGACCACAGCCACCGGTGGTGTCGGTTGTGGCAGGGCGGATAATCCTTCTTCCGACCGCGGCCCCCAAAAACCTGCGGCGCAGTGCCCGACCCCACCCGAGCCGTTCAAAACTGGTCTGTGCGTCAGCGACCATCTAAGCTTGCCGCGCAAAGCCTGTCCCGTCCCCCACTCCATCTTAAGAGGTTAACTCTAGGAACGCAAACGTATAAGAGGGCAATAGAAAGAGCTAGCAGGTCCATCTACCCTCTTATTATTAGTTTACTCTGATATGGCCAAGACCTTCGTGTACATACCCGTATAGTGCGCGTGGTCTTTGCCATCATAAATGGTCTTTCCAACCTAGGTGACAGCAGTATTGAGGGCGATGCGAGTATGGCTGTACACTTCCCTGCGAAATCTCCGTTGAACCGTAGTCGCGGGGGCTGGGCCAAAGTCCAATTGACAACGGGCGGGAGGGGGAAGGAAACTCGTGACTGTGGGAAACTCGTGACTGTGGGCGGAAGCGGGTGCGACTATGGCTTGCTGGATCTAAGGTAGATCTGGGTTTGATTGGGCTGGGATGCCAAAAAGCAGCGAGCCACTGTTTCCAGCCTGTCCCCCGCTAACGGCAGCGCTGAAGGCCCCCCCCCACTGCGACGTGGCTGACCCCTCCTCCATCGCCCGACACGCCTTTAAACGCCGCAGCCCATCAATCTCTTCTTCACCAACATCCACCGACGACAACCACGACGCTTTGATCGCACCCCCCCCCGACGCAGCCCTGGGGTCTCGCTCCCTGGTCTGCGCCTGTCGCCCTCATCTTCCTCCCCCTGTCATCTATTCTCTCTCTCCATCGGCGGCCCCCGTTGCTGTGCCGAGCCCGCCGCTGTCGCACCCGAACGAATGCAGACACTCCGAATCACCGTGCATTTCCTAAGAACAACTACTCCTTCTCCTCTCGTCTTCCTCCAACAATAATCACAATGGCCGTCGCTACCGATAGCTCCGACTTTGACTTTGTCCGTCGTATGACCCCCGAGGGCTACATCTTCCCGACCCACCGGCTTAAGCAGACCTGCGCCCCCAGCAAGGTTCCGCTCATTATTGTTGCCTGCGGTTCCTTCTCCCCCGTGACGCTACTGCATCTGCGTATGTTTCCTATGGCACTTGACCATGCGAAGAATATAGGTGCGTCTCCCATCTCCTGGTGGGCGGAAAGTGTAAGCTGAGTTTGTGGCTTACTGGGCAACTGTAGGCTTCGATGTTATCGGCGGCTACCTTTCCCCCGTTGGCGATGCATATAAGAAGAACGGCCTAGCACCAGTGCATCACCGCGTCAATATGTGCCAGCTTGCCGCCGACAACACTAGCAAGTGGCTAATGGTCGACACATGGGAGGCTGAGAACCATCTCTACATGCCCACTGCCGTAAGCCCCCCTAGACACCCTACAATGTAAGCGCATACTGATAAGTGCATTCAGCGCGTCCTGGACCATTTCGACTGGGAAATCAACCACGTCCGCGACGGCGTTGAGACCACCGAGGGCACCCGCGTGCCGGCCAAGATCATGCTCCTTGCGGGCGCGGATCTCATCCAGACCATTTCGACGCCCGAGGTCTGGGACGTCCGTGATGTCAACCACATTCTCGGCAAGTTCGGCGTGTTTGTCCTCGAGCGGACGGAGACGGACCTCGATACGGCGCTAGGACAGCTGAAGAGATGGGAGAAGAACATCTACGTGATTCAACAGGTGAGTTTATAGCACCTTCTCCCTCGGCACCTAGATATGGATGGTTTGCTAAAGGGCCTTTCTAAACAGATTGTCACAAATAACATCAGCTCGACCAAGGTTCGGCTGCTCCTGAAGAGGAACATGAGCATCGATTACCTGTGAGTTCACCTAATGTCTAGATGGGATGCCAATGAGTCTGATATAGTGACGGAATCCAGGATTCCCCAGGAAGTTATCGAATACGTTATAGCCAACAATCTGTCAGTCCTAGTGCATTTCTTGATGAGAATAAGGAGCTTCGCTGCTAACTCTACAATTCAGGTACCGCGATATGGATCTGCAAGCAATAGAGGAGAGCAAGGGCAAGGGTAGGGCCGTGGAGCCGTCTGGTTCCTCAAGATAGGTCGAACTGGCCTGAGCTCTTGGTATGGCAGGATTTTAGACCTTGGTCGCATCAAGCGCAGTTCTTGAGTTTTTTTTTTCGGATGGCGTTGGAGGCGTTGGAGGCGTTGGATAGCATGCTTCTTCTTGATCTTTTTACTATAATTGTTTTGTCACCACTTTCTAGTGTTGGTTGATGGAAAGGTCAAATGAAGACATTTATCTGAGAGCTATACCACACATACATTCCTAAGCGCAACTCCTGGTCTCAATCCGTAGATACATCAGTCCCTGCTGCGTCCTATTCTCCGCCCACGCGACCCGTGCTCCGGAACATCTCACGGAGATCTCGCTGCCGTCCTGGAAATTGCAGACGGCGAGCATCACGCTCCGAAGGAGGCCTGCATCTCTCTTCCATGAAGTTCACAAGTAAGCGTAGCTGTTGAGCATCGACGAGAGCGTGATGGTTGAGCCCTTGAAGCTCATGGCCAGGGAAAAGCAGAGGAAAAAGGACCTCTAGCTTGCAACAGCAGAACCGTCCGTCGTCCAGTTTTGGTAGGTTCTCCCTAAATCGACGGATCATAGGGATGCAGTTATCGTCCGGTGGCAGCAGATCAACATAGCCAGCCTCCTCGAGGAAGTCCCTCAAAATACGCAGATCAGTGCATCCAAAGTGCCAAGTAAGCACGATCGTATCTGGCGACACCCCACAGGCTACTAGCTGGGTTGCAAGAGAATGGACGTCCGACACACTATTCTTGCTGCTGGAGGTTGGCCCAAAAAGTCGCTTTTGTAGTAGGAAATGGATCTTCTGTTCAAGAGGATCATACTTGCTGTCGTCAATTCGAGTTGCGTGCGCGTCCTCCTGGGATACATCGTGTGATACTCGGGTGTCGATGAGGGGCTCCCCCGAGGTATACTCGCAAACCCCAACCTCCAGTAGCTTCAGAGTGCTAACTTGAAACTCCAGATCCAGGCAGATCAATCTGGATTTGGGCAGAAGCCCGCCTTTGATCTGGTCATGTACTGCCATAACCCGTTGGAATGACTGATCACATTTCCAGTCGGCTGTGGACGCTTGACCTAAAGCCCCCTCGACTTGATCCATGAGCGTGCGGCTGGAACCGGTTCCGGCAACTGTTCGATTCCAGAAATGACTTTTGCAAAACCTAGAGCTAGCCTATGGCTCTAGTAAACAGTCTTGCTGGTCGCAATGCGTTTGATCTGGGCGGGCGCCAAGATAGGCAGCTTCAGTGCTGCAGGAGAAGTGATACTGGGCACTGCAAGAGGCACAGCGGGAATCCAGTACCAAAGTCGCAGGTCGTCCACGCTGAGGTGGGTTCTTTCGAATATATGCCGTATCAAATTCGAGGACAATGTCAAAGGCGCAGGGTTGCTGGACAAGGCGATCGGCTGTCAACGCCCGGGGACCAAGACATTTTAACCCGACTTTCATGCAGGCGATATTCTTGCCTGGATATTTAGCTAGGGAGATAGTTAGCCGATTAAGCAGGGAGAAAGCCTGCATTGCGTATTAAACATACCTCTGATTGAGTTGTTTGTCTTAGAAATTCGGTTCCGCCGCTCATGACTAAAAACAGTATTATAGTCTGTGATCTGCTCTGCTTGATCTTCCACGAGGAAATCAAATAGTTCGTCAGAATCAATTATCTGCTCAGAATTAACCACCTCCTCAAAGTCATCGTGTAGCTCTGCATTATTGTCTTCAGAGGGATCAGGGTCTGGTCCAAGAGACAGAGCTCCGATCGCAATCAAGGTTGCAGTTGGAACTCGAGGCTCGAGGTCGCTTAAATGTCCACGCTTAATATGAGCGCACATGTGGGGCCTCATGCCAGCATAACTGAAGACATACTGAGATACCGTTGCAGCACACCTAGGAACCTTACAAATGTATTGCTTTTGATGTGCCATGATCTTAGTGTCTCCTTCAGTCGCGTCGTCGTAGGATGCATGCTTCTTGACAGCGTGGAGCTGTGCCCATGCCTCAGTAGCGAATCCTCGAGTGCAGCCAGTCTCTCCTGCGAGGGGGCAAGGCACTCGTTCTTCACCAAGATGATCTGGGTCATGTAGTTTCGCATGAAGGTCGGCACTGTCTTTATGCAGAAACATCTCATGACAGCTATGCTCTGCTGCAAGGGGGCAGGGAAATTGAGGTCTGTTAGAGTCGTGGACTTTCAGGTGCTTCTTAGCATAATTTTTGTCGTAGAAGGTCTGGTTGCACCCAAATTCCTCTGCACCTGGGCAAGGATACTTTTTGCGAGTTGCGTCGTGTTCTTTAGCGTGTTCCTGAGCGCTATGGGTTGACACGAAGGTTCGCTTGCACCCGTGCTTCTCTGCACCCGGACAGGGAAACCGGGGGCGATTTGGATTGTGCGTTTCAGCATGTTTCCTTGCAGTCGCTCGCGTGACGAAATCTTTCTTGCAATTATGCTCCTCCGCATGTGGACAAGGAAACTGGGGGGGTTTTGGATTGTGCGTTTCAGCATGTTTCCTTGCAGTCGCTCGCGTGACGAAATCTTTCCTGCAATTATGCTCCTCCGCATGTGGACAAGGAAATCGAGGTCTGTTTGGCTGGTGGATTTTGCTATGCTCTTGAGCAAGAAAGCTGTTTGCGAAGGTCCTGGTGCAGCTGTGCTCCTTTGCTCCTGGGCAGGGAACCTCGACCCCGCCAAGTCTGTGCTCTTCGAGGTGTGCTTTGGCGTAGTTGTGCCTTGTAAAGATCCTCTTACAGCCGTACTCACTTGCTCCGAGACAAGGATACTGCTCTTTTTTCCAGGCCTTCGTCGTGGATCCTGCATTTGTGGTGGGTTTGAGATCTTCGGCAGCCTCGACCTCAGGCGACCTTGCTGCCAGCCCAACGGCCTCGGCCTCATCAGCCCGCTTCCGCTTGCGTGTCTTCATTCCAGAAGTCTGTGGTAGTCTACCAGTGGCTGAGTAAAGACATGCGGTTAGCTTGAGGTTGTGCTCATACTAGACTTCCTATGAGCGTCTTCTGTCAGGACACCAGGCTGATGTTGATATGCCTCTGAGAGCACGCACGCCCCAACGCACCGTTGATCCAATCAGCCTTCCGCTAAGCCGCGAGCTGGATCGACCCTTCCGCGACTGACAGACCCGATTTCGAGGTTATCGTGTCACCGGAAGCCTCTCATTCGTCGCTCTTTTGAGCCACAACACTTCAGCAGTCCGAGCAGGGATTCCGACGATCTTCGCTGTTTTCATTCGCTGCATCCTCAGTTCATGTACGAGCTAGACCCACCTTTCGGAAAACGATTTCACCGACCCACATTTTTCAGCCAATCAGGCTCAAGAGTGACCTTAGTACTCCTTCATCTCACTTTGCATTCACTTTCTCTTCACTTTAATCACTACTATATTCTATACTATATATAGATTAAAAGCTACTTAGCTATAACCTATAGTATAAAGTAATAAATAGTAAATAAATTAAAGTACTAAGATAAACATACTTAACCCTTTAATTACCTTATCCTAGTAGAATATTAACTCGGGCTAGTACGTAACAATGTAACTACAGCCATAAGTAGCGTACCGGTATCTTCAGGCAGCCATCGTGAGAATGTGGCGCGGCGGTTGTGGCAGGCCGGATAATCCTTCTTCCGACCACGGCCCCCGAAAACCTGCGGCGCACTGCCCGACCCCACCCGAGCGTGGCGCAGATTAGGTATGACGCCTCTCGTCGAAGCTGTCGCACTCGCAAAAAGCCAAGGCCGAGCAAGGCATCAACATTTCGAGATTTGTCACAGCTGACGACGACAGCGCCTCCTCGCCCTCATCCACGACACCGAACCGCGCCCGCACGAAGTCCGTCTTCTCCCCCGGCTTCCCTTCCCTTTGTGTACATCCTCTCGTCTCCGTGTCATCACGCGCGCCGCGGCCCACGTCCTCCGTCTCGTGATTCCAGGGGTTCCGCCTCAGAGCTCCCCCCTCGGCCCAAATCTCTCCGGCTTCGCGCGACAAACACCGTTCAGTACAATCTGCGAATCGTCTCGCGGAGCCCTTCCGCCACCGACCGCAATCATGGCTACCGTGCGCGGCATGGAACACACCAAGTGCGTGCATCGCGGTTGCGCCGGGTGCGGCGGATGCTAACTCCTCCGCCTCTTAGGACCGACCAGGAACTGGCCATCAACATCAAGAAGGCCACCAGCACCGAGGAGATCTCCCCCAAGCGCAAGCATGTCCGAGCCTGCATTGTCTACACCTGGGACCACCGGTCCTCGACCGCCTTCTGGGCCGGCATCAAGGTGTACGTGGAAGCAGCCCCAGGCCAGCTTCGTCTCTGCCGTCGCTAACCCCGTCGTGACAGCCAACCGATCCTCGCCGACGAAGTCCAGACCTTCAAAGCCCTCATCACCATCCACAAGGTTCTCCAAGAGGGCCACCCGACCGCGCTGAAGGAGGCAATGGCCAACCGTGGCTGGATCGACAGTCTCAACCGCGGCCAGTCCGGCGAAGGCATGCGCGGCTACGGACCCCTGATCCGCGAATACGTCTACTACCTCCTCGCGAAGCTCTCCTTCCACCACCAACATCCCGAGTTCAACGGCACCTTCGAGTACGAGGAGTACCTGAGCTTGAAGGCCATCAACGACCCTAACGAGGGCTACGAGACCATCACAGACCTCATGGTGCTCCAGGACAAGATTGAGCAATTCCAGAAGCTCATCTTCTCTCATTTCCGGAACGTCGGGAACAACGAGTGTCGCATTGCGGCGCTGGTGCCGCTGGTGCAGGAGAGTTACGGCATCTACAAGTTCATCACCAGCATGCTTCGCGCGATGCACTCCAGTCAGTAATCTCCTGCCTGATCTCTGCCCTCCTGCCTGATCTCCTACCTAATCCCTGGCCTAATCCCTGCGCAATCGCTGGCCTAATCCCCTGGCTTAATCCTCCTGCCATGAGGCAGACCGACGCTAACACCAACCAGCTACTGGCGATGACGATGCCCTCGAGCCCCTCAGACAACGGTACAACGCTCAGCACTACCGCCTCGTTAAGTTCTACTACGAGTGCTCCAACCTCCGATACCTCACCAGCCTCATCACCATCCCGAAGCTGCCGCAAGACCCGCCGAACCTCCTCTCCGAAGACGATGAGGCTCCCGCGCTCCCTGCACGACCGAGGCAGGAAATCGAGCGGCAGCCATCTCCTCCAAAAGCACCCAAGAACGAGGAGCCCGACGAGATGTCGGAATTCTGGAAGGGCGAGTTGGATCGACAGAACCGCGAGTACGAAGAGCAGCAACGAGTTCTCGAAGAGCGCCAAAACCAAGCGCTGTTGGCGCAGCAGCAGGCGCAACTTCAAGCGCAACGCGAGTTCGAGGAGCAGCAGCGCAGCCTGATGGAGCAGCAACAACGGGAGCAGGAGGCTCTGCTGGCTCAGCAGGCTCAGTGGCAGACTCAGGGCCGCCTGGCTGAGCTGGAGCGAGAGAACCTGAATGCTCGGGCTCAGTATGAGAGAGACCAGTTGATGCTCCAGCAGTTTGACCAGCGTGTCAAGGGCCTGGAAAGCGAGCTGTCGCAGATCCAAAACAGCCTCGGGCAGCAGATCTCGAGCAAGGACGACCAGATCCGAGCGCTGCAAGAGCAGGTCAACACTTGGAGGACCAAATACGAGGCCCTGGCCAAGCTCTACTCGCAGCTGCGACACGAGCACCTGGACCTCCTCCAGAAGTTCAAGTCTGTGCAACTCAAGGCCGCCAGTGCCCAGGAGGCCATCGACCGACGGGAGAAGTTGGAACGCGAGATCAAGACGAAGAACCTGGAGCTGGCCGACATGATCCGCGAGCGCGACCGCGCGCTGCACGACAAGGACCGGGTGAACGGCAGCAACAAGGACGAGGTCGAGAAGCTGCGTCGCGAGCTTCGCATGGCCATGGACCGAGCCGACAACCTGGAACGCAGCAAGGGCAACGAGCTGTCGACGATGCTGGCCAAGTACAACCGCGAGATGGCCGACCTCGAGGAGGCCCTCCGCAACAAGACGCGGGCTCTGGAGGACGTGCAGTCCAAGCTGCGGGATGGCGACTCGGATCTGGAGCAGCTCCTGCGCGAAAGAGAGGAGGAGCTCGAGGTGTACAAGGCGGGCATGGACCAGACTCTCCTGGAGCTCAGCGAGCTCCAGCAGAACCAGGGCGAGACGGACAATGCGCTGGACGGGCAGATTGACGCGCTCATCCTGTCTAACCTGGACAAGATCAACGACATAATCGACTCGGTGCTCCAGTCCGGCATTGTGCGTGTCGACGACGCACTCTACGAGTTGGACTCATCCATGCAGGCCGGAAACCAGAACGCGTCGCCGACGTACGTTCTTTCTCAGATCGAGAAGGCGACGGCCAATGCCATGGAGTTTGCCACAGCCTTCAATAACTTCATCGCGGACGGTCCTAACAGCACGCACGCCGAGGTGATCAAGGCGGTCAACGTCTTCGCGGGGGCGATTGCAGACGTGTGCAGCAACACCAAGGGCCTCAGCCGGCTGGCCACGGACGACAAGAAGACGGATTCACTCATGAACGGTGCGCGGCGGTCGGCGCAGTCTACGGTGCAGTTCTTCCGCGGGCTGCAGAGCTTCCGGCTCGAGGGAATGGACCCGGTGGGCAAGACGGAAGTGGTCATCAACTACATGCACGACGTGCACAAGAATCTGCACACGCTCAACAAGCTGGTCGAGGCGTTCGCTCCCGGGTTCGGCAAGCTGATGAACAAGCAGGGCGACCTGGGGGATCTGGTGGACTCGGAGCTGAGCAAGGCGGCGGACGCCATCGCGGCGGCGGCGGCGCGGCTGGCCAAGCTCAAGAACAAGCCGCGAGACGGCTACTCGACGTACGAGCTCAAGGTGCACGACTCGATCCTGGACGCGGCGACGGCCATCACCAACGCCATCACGCGACTGATCCAGGCGGCGACGGCGACGCAGACGGAGATTGTGCAGGCGGGGCAGGGCTCGTCGTCGCGCACGGCGTTTTACAAGAAGAACAACCGGTGGACGGAGGGGCTCATCTCGGCGGCCAAGGCGGTGGCATCGTCGACCAACACGCTCATCGAGACGGCGGACGGGGTCATCTCGGGGCGCAACAGCCCCGAGCAGCTGATCGTCGCGTCCAACGACGTGGCGGCGTCGACGGCGCAGCTGGTGGCGGCAAGCCGGGTCAAGGCGGGGTTCATGTCCAAGAACCAGGAGAAGCTGGAGGGAGCGAGCAAGGCGGTGGGAGCAGCGTGCCGTTCCCTGGTGCGCCAGGTGCAGAGCCTGATCAAGGAGCGCAGCCAGGAGGAGGACCAGGTGGACTACTCGAAGCTGGGGACGCACGAGTTCAAGGTGCGGGAGATGGAGCAGCAGGTACGTGGACGGGAATCCGGAGTTACGCCTTGCCCGGTTGGGATAGACGTGGCGTGCGGCTAGGAGATCCGGAATTAACATGTGCCCCTTGGAGAGAAAGGCTAACTGGGATGACAGGTCGAGATCCTCCAATTGGAGAATTCGCTGGCGTCAGCGCGCCACCGGCTGGGAGAGATGCGCAAGATTTCGTACCAGGAGGAGTAGGTTGAGACTGAACTAGTTGAGACTAGTGAGGTAGTGGACAGGACTAGTTGCGGTAGTGGACAGGGAGGTGAGGGAGGTGAGGGAGGTGAGAGGGAGTTGAGACTAAGTTGAGACTAAGTTCAGACTACGTTGAGACTACGTCGAGACTAAGTTTGGAGTAGAGTTGGGGGAGAGTTGGATTGGGCGTCGGCACTTGGAGGTGGTGGAGTGGAGGGGGAGGCTTTGGAAGTAATCGACACGGCGGCCGCCGGGCTGAAGGAGGCTTTTGGCTGACGGTGGTGATGGCTGGAGGAGGCTTTTGGCTGACGGTGGTTATGGCTGATGGTGGCTCTGGCTGAAGGAGGGTTCTGGGCTGTTGGTGGAGGCTCTGGCTGTTGGTGGCTTTAATGGTTCCAGTGTATTCTCACCAGCTGAACAGAAACCCCCCACACAACCATCACCATGGCGAAAAGGAAAAACGATGCTCTGGCCACCCGGTGCACCATGCCCGCGAATCCATGCCGTAATTGCAAGCCCCAAGTCCAGAACAAGTCAGAACAAAGTGATCCCATGAGCTCCCCTGCGACAACCTTCTTTCTCGGGCACCCCGCAAGCTTCCCGTGCCGTCCATCGTCGGTGGGCATGCAAACTTTCCCGCGTCGTCATGGCATCGGGGAGAGGACCAGCACTGTGCACCAGCACCGACGTCAATAAAAGAATGGGGCGGCGCGCTTTAAGATTTTGCGGCTGAATGTCATGTGACGTGCCCGTGGATGCGGATGGTTCCCCCCCGAAGTTGCAGGGGATAATTGGGGGCGATGATTTCCGGGTCCCCGGATTATCCGATGACATGTGCATAGGTATGCGGTTTCCGTTCCCTGCGGCTCGGCATCTACCGGGGCAGATGACTTGGATTTTAGTTTTAACCAACGACCAACAGCCTACTCATTTCCCGCATACCACTCCTATCCTTAACTCTAAAAAGCGAAGACGCCGAGTTTTGTCTTTCTGGGCTTAGGACGTTTGGTGGGGGGAGTGAGCGGTACGTACCGGGGCGTGTTGTTGTTCCGTTGGAAGGCCCCGCGTTTAGGAACGACGCCGGGGAGGTGGGGCCGGGGGCGGATCTCACGATGATCGCCATCTCCGCCGCATCCACAGTTAGCTTCAGCCCTACTAGGGGCAAGCACGAGCCATGTTAGTTATTGGTTGCAAAGTGCGTCCGATTTATGGAGATGGGCTGGGGGGTGTGTGTGTATGTGTGGGACTGGAGGTGGAGAACGGGCTGGGCACTGTGTGTGTGTGTGGAGTGATGTGTGTCAGGGTTTACTGATGGACTGGGGGGAGAAGCAGACTAGACGCGCTAAGGGGAGAGTGATGGATGTGTGTCAGGGTTTCTGGGCTGGGGGAGGAGACGCTAAAGGGGATCGGCGTCAGGGTGTCTGATGGGCTGGGGGAAAACACGCTAAAGGAGATCGGTGTCAGGGTTTCTGATGGGCCGGGGGAGAAGCAGACTAGACGCGCCAAGGGACGATATGTGTCAGGGTTTCTGACTAGACGCGCCAAGGGGGATGATGATGATGTCGCGTCGGGGTGGCCGGCACATGGGCGCTTGGCGTGAGGAGAGAAGCGCGGCAATGACGAGGTGGTGGTGGGAACAATGGGGAGGGAGGGGACGGTGAACAATAAGGAGGAGGAGGAGGAGACGAAGGGGACGGTGAACAATGAGGAGGAGGAGAAGGAGAAGGGGGAGGAGCAGACGAGAAAGAGGAGACGACGGGGGACGGGACATGAGCACGCTGGACGAGGATGCAGATGGATGCTGAGGTTGGCCCCCGAGTACGGGAATCCGCAAGAGGAACCTCCTCATCGCTACGTTGCGCCGAGAGAAGAACGAAGCACGACAAGTTTTCCGGACACAGCGTCCATTTTCCCCTATGGAATTCGCCCTAAAGGCCCCAATTGCCGAGTCCCTGATACATATGAAAGCCCTTGATAAACCCGAAAGAAAGCTCTTGTTCCCACCATCAAACGCCTAACAGTTCGAAATGAGTGTCTCAATCCCCCACCCAGTCCCTGATTACAAAAGAAAAAGCCCTTGATACATCCGAAAGAAAGCCACCGACCCCCCCCAGACAGAACGAATAAAAAACTGTTGACCCCGCGCCGTCCTAGTAGCCGCCCATCGCCTGCAGAATGGCGGTATAGGTCACCAGCTGCGCCGTGACCTCGTCCACCATGGCGATGAACTCCCGGAACCCCTGGGCGCAGCACAGCGTGCGGTGGCCGGCGTGCGCGTCGATCCTTCGCTTGAGGTTGAGGTAGCTCCCGGATTCCAAGATGTAGTTGACCGGCCCGCCGTGCACATTCGCGCCACTGATAAAACACACGTCAGCAATTGGTTTTTCTTCGCGGGGAGACGAAGAGGGGGGGAGGGGGGG
>WPDF01000343.1:0-53187 GCA_019137265.1 Neonectria coccinea
AAGATTAGCTAAATACTATATATTAGTCTTTATTAATAAATATATATATTTAGTTATAATAATGTATACAATCGATAAATTCGCGAAATTGAAAATCTAGGATTTAAGTTATTGCACTTTTAGCACTCCTTAGCTAAGGTGCCACCGTAGGGAGCCTCAGGCCAGGCCAAGCTGCAGGTGAGAGGTGAGTGCGGTCGGGTGCGGGCAGGCAAAGCGAGAAAGATCCGTGGATGCACTGTGACGACGCTAGCGGGGGCTTAATTAGTGGGTGACTCCAGGTGCAGCAGCGCAACTTGGAATCTTCAGCCCGGTTACCGATCCACTGCCAGTCATGAATCGTGATGCATCCTTGGATTCCTCTCCTCCTTGCGGCCTAGCCCTCTACCAGGGCTTTCTCGGATCGGGAGACTTCCCTCTCCAAAATGGCATGAGCTTAAATCCTCCCCCGTCACTTGATCCGAACTTCCGGTGTGACGGGCCTGTTGACTCTGTGACAGTCCTCGCCATCACCATGCCCTCATTCGTACATCCGTCGTCCATCTTGGCCTCCTAACCGCCTAGATATCGATAGCAGGAAACCTCTGCATTAATTCGTCGCCATTAACAATCATCGAATGACTGTCGTTCGATTATCTCCCGTTACCCATGTCCTCCTCTCCCACACTCTCACAGATCCGCGGATCCTCTAACACACCAACGCTCTGACACTCGTCCAAGTCTCTGGTCTCTCGTCAGGGCCTGTCACTGTTCCAGATTGTCATGCACGCCGATCAGCCAAGCATCGCTCGCATGGGACCTTTTTCTGGTCTCCGCGCGAGGTGCATTACTCGACCGTCGCACAAAAGAACATTGTAAAGCATCGAAACGGTCCAAAGCCTCGGAGTCTGCTCGGATCGTCTAGGGTGCCTCCAAACGAGGCATAGTCAGGAATGACAGAACTACGGGGAAAGAGGAAAGTCAAAGAGCTTGTTCAGTGCTGCTCGAGTCATTCCCAGACAGTCATCATACCATCTCGTTCACCAGATCATCCCATCAGCCGGACCAGATATTTGCGTTGTTGTCTCGGCTCTCCGACATTCGAAAATATCAATGGGAACTTGAAACCAGATTACCGCCTCCTTCCGTCACAAACACTTCATAAACCGTCCCGTCTATCATCCCGTCAAGCCAACCAGAGATACCCCATGTCCCTCCATAAGAAAAGCCATTCGAGGCCTCGGCCTGTCCAAGGGAAGCTGGTGTAGCACAGCCCAGGCTAGTTGTGCAGCACAAATTATAAGTTTGAGAACAAGCTGCAGGCATCCGTATCAAAGTCAGCTGCTCAATAGCAAACTTGTCTGAAGAAGAAAAGCGCAGCTATTGATGCCAGCATGGGCAAGCAAACATGACGACGAGGCGCCATTTGCGCTTTATACTATCATTGTGATTCAAGCCTCTTGTGGGGCAGTGGCGTATCCATGCATATTTGTGAGACCCGACAATCATTCATTGACCGAGAACAATGGTATGGCTGACGAGTCTATCGAGTGCCATGGCTTCGTTACTTTCTTTTCGGTCACGTTTCTCGTTCCCATAGATATAAGTTGAGGGAAAGCACAGGTAAGTTAGTCCCGGACTCTCGCAACAATCATCTACTGGCTTCAATCCTGCCCCGAGCGAGACGTATCCTGCGCCATGGACTCTCGCGTTTGCATCAATTTCTCCGAGTTCTTTGACGGTGTTTGCGCCCAAGGTATGAAGAACTTGGAATGCATGGCCGTAAGACCTGCCTTCGGGAACCTGATCAGGTCGTGCTTACATAACGACTGCTAGGCCATCCAGCTCCAACTGCAGACATTTACCGAAAAGTATCGCAACGTTTGCCGTGAACTTGAGCGACAGCGAGCTGCCAATCGTGCCGCCCAAGAGAAAGTTAATCGTTTGGAAAGCGAAGTCAAAAAGCTCAAGGATGATGCTGTAATGTAAAAGAAGGGCTCTGTCGACGAGCAACTACTAACAGTATACCCAGGATCAGGATGTCTGCGTCGCCCGCCTTGAACTTGAGCGAGAACGAGCTGCCAAAGAGAGAGCGGGGCTTCTGGACGATGTCAAAACTCTCAAGAAAGCCGTGGTAATGTGAATGGCTGGCTCTGCCTGTGATCAAATCGTAACAGTGCTTCAGGATCAGAATGCCTTCATCCTAGTCTTGATCGACGCCGACGCTGATGAATATTTGGTTAGAAAACACCATGACCTCATCGACCATCAGCTAATTGATCTTCTCAAGTTTGACGAAAAGTACTTTCATGGAGATCCAGTCGAAGGCGGAAAGCGAGCTGCCCTCGATCTGCGCGTTGCCGTTCAAGAGTACATCAAAAGGACGAAACCCGATCTCGTTGGGGGTCTCCATTGTCGTCAAGGCTTTCGCTTCTGGTCATCACTTAGCCGAGTCGCTCACAAAGGCTCGAGCTTTTAGAGTCGACAACGCCAAGAATGGCGTCTTCCGTTTCGCGGCTGGCTTCTCCGAAGCAGACGACCAGTTCGATTTCGTCTTGGTGGGCTTAGAAAATGACAAAGGAAATCACAAAATCACAAGTCAGTCTCATCGTCCTTTTCCACATCAGTCACGCGAAGCTCACGGCTTTCTTCCAGGCACTTTTCGGCAGTTTGCTGAGAGCCCATGTTGCAAACATGTTGTTCTCGGTGCTTGCCATGACAACGGATACGTTCGAATGCTTGAGAAACATGTTCTCAATCTTGAATACATGGAGAAGGTGACACTTCTCAAGTCGTTCCAGACGGCTATTGAGTTTGCTTCGTTGCCTTTCGCCTTCACCACCATGGACTCGTTGTTCAGAACCCGGCCGGTCCCCAACATCACTACTGACAACCCTGGTACTCTCCTGGCTCCCCAGAAAAATTCGACTCAGTTGTCAACGATCTTGGCCGCAGCCGCGAAGAAGGATCCATCGCCCGGTTGTCGGTTGCCACCAACCATCAAAGACTCTGTACCCATGCCCGATCACCCAACTAAAAGCAATACGGAAACACCACGCCCAATGCTAATCAGAGGGACCGCGGATGAGATAACGATCTTGCTCAACGAGAACCACGAACGCTTAGACTTCCGATTGCCAGACCCACCGCAAAAAGCCATCGACAGCTTGGAACGCAAAATCAAGGTCGAAGGCAAACGGTTCTGCACCTCCTTCTACGTCAGGGGCTCATGTGTTTCCCACTGGCGTTATCTACACAGAGGGCTGACAGTTAGCGAGGAATTTGCTCAGCGAGTCAAACTCCGACGGCGTATGTGCCCTCAAAGGGAGCGTTGTCGGCATTCGGGGTGCAGCTATGGGCATCATTGCTCTTGCGGCCAAACGTGGACTTGTGATTTCCCTGATGATTTGCATCACGTTGACCTGGATAGCTGGAGGAAGGTTGTTGCTTATTGAGTCAACGCATTCATTTGGCAAGTGCCACGGCTCTGGTGTCTAATTCTGAGATAGATTTGAATGCTTTTGAGGCCCTTTAATTGTTTTCCTTCCTAATTTCTCTTTTGTAGTATCTCTGAAGAGGCGCTTTCTGAGCTCTCCAATGCGGTATCGCACTGTCATTCTGTTAAATACAACAAAAATTCATGAGTCTAGGTGCACTTAACACTAGAGATCTGATTGACATGCTTCTAGTTTCTCCATGTCGCGCTGGATTGGCTCTTGTGGTGCTATACTGACTACCCTACATGAGAGTTGTGAACATGAGCAAAAGAAAACGTAATTGAGAATCACTTGAGAACCGTGCTGTAGAATGTCCTCAATGTATGTGCGATGCTTTTTAATTTCTGGCGTCGAATTCATCAGCTTGTAGTCGCGACAGCAAAGATGACTATGACCGGTCCCACGAAACCTGGACCCGTTATGTTCAACGTATCCGTCACGGCAAGGCAAGTCCCAACCGTATCAGACTCGTTTCCGACCTTGTAAAGAAAGCGATATTCTTTCTCTGTGTACTCCATTTGCAAGTTCAAATGGGTGGGAACGTTATCAAGCTTGTGACGCTCCATCTGAGATATTCGTTTGGCGATGTTGATCAACCCAAAAACGATGGCGAGATCCGCGGCGTTGTAGAATATTCGGACATAGCAATGCTCGTCCTTGTAGCACGCAAGCCCGGCCTTGAGATTTGCAGTATTCGAATTACCCGTGAGACACCGAATGTTGACACTGCTTTGACCGAGTAGCTTTCGCTGCCTTTTCCCGATGGCAGTGGGTGACATTTCCGGATGGGAAAGGTCAACAGGGGACGGGGTGAGGGTGATTAGAGAGCCACTTCCCATCCCAATTTCCTCGAGTCAGGAATGTTTCTCCTCCCATGGCGAACCGTCCTCCTTCGTCTTTTCGCACCCCGAGACATACACCCCACCAGTGCCCTGTTTCGTCCTGGAATGCATCGCAGTGGCCAGTGTACTGGATGTACTCATTGGTGCCGCGGGCTGTTAGGATTGAGTTGTTGGGGCATGGGTTGTACGGGCCCCAGATATCGAGAGATCTTTCTATGGTGATCATATGGCCATCGTGCGTGCCGCCCTTTGAGATCATCAAGTAGTACCATCCGTTACGCTTGTACAAGTGCGGGCCCTCGGATAGACGTCCTCTGTCCCTCCCCAGATCGATCGTTCTTCTGAGAGCTTCTTGCCGGTCGCGAGATCAATCTTAAAGAGGTTGATCTTGGTGGAAGACCCTAGGAATGCAGAACCATGGATGTATGCCTTATCTCAGTCGAATAAGACACTGGGATCGATGCCTTTGAAGTTGAAATAGACTAGATCACTCCATTGACCTTTCCAGACATCTTCAGTGGTAACAACAAGGTTCTGATGCACGTCATCACCTCCTGGATGGATGATGTTGGTGCAAACAACGTAAAATGTACCCTCGTGATGCCGTATAGTTGGGGCATACAAGCCACCAGTGGCAAGCAACACCTCCCCGGGATTTTCCGGAAGCTCCGCAAACTTGGTATCCGACTTGGCGAGGCTTAGCTGATCTCGCCGGTTAATTGCGTTGCCTAGTATGCAATTGTGTTAGATGCCCTGTGTGTTGTGTTTCCGCCCTAGTACCTGGGGACTAACCGATGTGTTTCCAGGAAACGAGATCGCGAGAGGCGTAGATGGGCAAATCGGGAAACATGTGAAATGTTGAATTCACAAGAACATACCAGCCGTCAACCTTCACTAGAGACTAGAGAAGGGTCGGCGCGAAACTAGGGATGATTGGGTTTAATAGACCAGTTGCCATGATTGCTTCATGTATACTGTTATTTGAAACACGGACAGGGTCAAATTCTGAGGCCCGAATTCTATTGTTTAGTCCTGTCGACGGAAGCTTGTATTGGCACGACTGAAGTGGTCAGTTCGAAGGACAGAAACATTTATAGAAACGATGACCATACATGATGAGCTGCAAGAGTACTCGGATAAAGAGGCTAAGAGCTATTCACCCATCTAATAATCAGTAGTTGTGTTGCATGCTTCATTGAATGGGGAAGATGGATAAATTTCGTCTGCTGAAGTTAAGAGACTTTGTTCATCTGCTATTTCCCATGCCGCAGTCACCTACCAACCTGCGAAAGTGGAACATTTCATTCTTTGATGTCGAACAAAATGCTACTTGCGCCGTGAAATGTGTTTCCCTTGTATTAAAGAGACCTCGTTCGGTTGACTAGATGCAAGAATGTGCGAGGTGTTGGTTGGCGCTCCTGTATTTAATGTCTTCCTCAGAAAACGTAGCTGCGATATAGAAGCTGCGCCCTGGCGACAGAGGCCTTCAAAAGTTTCGGTAATCACAAACCAGTTCTACTTGCAAAATAAAGGGAGAGAAGTGAACAATGAATTAAGGAGCATAGTGACGGCTGTTGAGAATCGTTTATCAACTAATAAGCCTACAAAGTTGACGCAAGGTCGATCGCTCATGCTCACAAACTTCCAGCGCGGAGATCTAGACTAAAGATAGTCCGGGCTATAAATTAGCGGCTTTCCTCTCGGCCGTTAGCTTAATAAACCTTCCCGCCCATGTCCCTCCCATGTCTCATAAACTCTTCACCTACCTTAACTAGTGACCGGCCGTTTAGCTCCGCCCACCCCACACCACAACATCAAAATCTCGACCTCATCTTGACAATAGAAGCCCCTCAACCGGCACCGATTTTCGGTATAATACCTCATGCCAAGATTATGTCCCAAGAAACAGTTCAATACGATTCCATCGATTTGCATTTCTATGACTCGGCCAAGAAAAATGGTGCTGCCAAGATGGAACCGTCGGCACGTGCCCTGCCACTAAACGGATGACGTAGGGCCACCTCATCCCGCGTTTGGACATTGCCTTGCTCTGAGGAAGCTGTTTCGAATGCTGTTCATCTGCCTTCTTCACATCTTCACCTCACCAATGACCTCGATTTCTTCTTTGAGCGTGTGTAATTCATATTTCGTGTGTCATTCGCTTCGTGCCCTTCTATCCTACAGCTATCAATTGGCGTCAGTCGACTGAGTTGCCATGTCTGGAAAAGAGGACGCAGACGACGCAGCACGCCGGTATACCACGCCGTATAGCGCCCGGCATCCCATCCCCACAATCTCCAAGTACCGAGAAGAACGGGCAGCAAGACAAGAAGAAGCTCTCAATAGGGACGTGGACGATGATGAAGCGGGGGAGGACAGCAATCACCAACATGAGTCAAGCCAAGACGGTGCCGTGGACCGCCCGGCGAAAACAGAGGCCCTTGAACAAGACGGCAGTGGCAAGAGCCCTGAAGAAGACGGATCAACCACACTGAAAGACACCTCTGAGATAGACCCCGGCTCTTCAGATCCTAAAAAGAGGCGAAAGGATATCAAGAAAGGCAGCAAGGAGAGGGCGGAGCGAGAAGTCACAGACCCCGTCACTCATCTTCCAGTGACCATCCAGGACTTCACCGACCAGGCGCTGAAAAATGTGAAATTGGACGACTCGCCATTTGGCCCCCCAGAACGTGTTACTACCGGGCAAAGTACCGAGAAGAAGTCGGATGAGCAGCTCGGCGAGGAGAAACATGACCTTCAACAACGCCATGACGCCATGGCCGATTTATTTCCCCCTCCGGACTTTGATGCTCTACGCTTGGAGCTTGCTGCCATCAGCAAACGAGGCGTTACGTTTGGACTGGCCGGGGTCTCCATTATTATAGTTGGTGCCTTCGCCATCGAACGGCTGCTGAGCACGAACAACCCCCCTGGTATCAAGGCTGGGTCAATATTCAAGAGCAGCACGGTCTGGGTTGTGTTGGCCGCCGCAAGTGCTGGCGCAATCTGGTTTCTCATAATCTCGACGAGGGAATGGATATCCAACAAGGTTCAAAACATCTTTCATGACGAAGTCTGGGATGCCCATCGACGACAAATCATCAAGTCGTCCAAAAACCACGACAGCGAGACCACTGTGTGGCTCAACTCCTTGCTGGGCTCCGTCTGGCCTCTCATCAACCCAGACCTCTTCACCAGTCTTTCCGACACCCTCGAGGATGTCATGCAGGCATCGCTACCTAAATTTGTCCGCATGATCAGTGTCGATGACATCGGTCAGGGAAGCGAGTCACTTCGCATCCTCGGCATTCGATGGCTCCCTACAGGTGCCGCGACCAGGGCGGTGGGAGAAGATGGGAAGCTCCAGTCCACAGAGGAGTCCGAAGCCGAGGCTGACAAACAGAAGCAAGGGGACAGTGGTACCGAAGGTTCTGTCCCCGATGGAATGGAAGCCGAAGAGGGTGACTTCATCAATCTTGAGATTGCTTTTGCGTACAGAACCCGATCGAGCTCCAAGTCTCTCAAGGAGCGAACCAAGGACATGCATCTTTACCTTGCTTTTTACCTACCGGGCAACTTGAAGATTCCAGTGTGGGTTGATCTCCAGGGCATCATCGGGACCCTGAGGATGCGTCTCCAGTTGACTCCCGATCCACCCTTTTTTGCACTCTGCACAATTACCTTTCTGGGCCAGCCCAAGGTGAACCTCAGCTGTGTGCCCCTCAGCAAACATGCTGTAAACATCATGGACGTTCCATTTATCAGCAACTTCGTCCAGTCTGCCGTTGACGCCGCCATGGCGGAGTATGTGGCACCAAAAAGCCTAACCCTAGACCTTAAGGACATGCTTGCTGGCGACGACTTCAAGAAGGATACGACGGCTGTGGGCGTGATCATGGTCCACATCAAGCGTGGCTATGAGTTCAAGATAGGCGATTCCGGGATCCCACTCATCAAGGACGGTAGTTCCGATCCGTATGTCTCCGTCGGCTGGGCCAAGTTCGGCAAGGTCCTGTGGACTTCGCGTGTACTCGAAAATGAAATGGAACCATTCTGGGATGAGACATGCTTCGTGCTCGTAACACCCCAGGAGTTGAACATTGCGGAGAGATTGCGCATTCAGCTATGGGACTCGGATCGAATGACGGCCGACGATGATCTCGGACGCATTGAAGTGAGCTTGAAGGACTTGATGAGAGATAGCGAGTCCAACGGGAGAATGTCCAACCGCAAGGATGGCTTCAGGGCTCTGAAGTCTGGAGATGGCATGCCTGGAAAGTTGGAATGGAGCGTCGGCTACTTCTCTAAGACGAGAATTCAGCAGTGTCAATTCGATCAACAGACGCACGATCCCAAGGTTCGCTCTATGGACCAACTGAAAGAGAAGGTAGCAAATTCGTGTGAGCGAAAGCTCCGCGAAGCCATTTACAAGAATGGCTCCAAGCAACGCGATCTCAGCGAGCTTGAGCAGCAGAAGAGCCAGGAGTTGAAGGCGGAGCAGGACGCCATGATCATCTCCGCGCCGCCACCTGATGACTATCCTAGTGGAATCTTCAGTCTCCAAGTTCACAATATTACAGGCTTGGAGCTCGAGCGGCTCAACAAGCGTGACGCAGCCGAGAACGGTGCGGCGAGCGACGAGGAAGAGGCCGGCGAAGGTCTCCCCAGTGCGTACTGCACCATCATTATCAACCACCGGAAAACGTTCAAGACGCGAACCAAGCCTCAGAACGCAAAGCCATTCTATAACGCCGGTTGCGAGCGCTTTGTTCGCGACTGGCGAGAGTGTGAAGTCTTTGTTTCGGTTCGGGACGCTCGACTCCATGAGGATGATCCCCTGCTTGGTATTGTCCACCTGCCTCTCGGCGAGGTCTTCAAGGAGCACGCCCAAACAATGGGCTTTTATCCCCTGACAGGAGGCATTGGTCAAGGGCGCATCCGCCTGTCCATGGTCTGGCGGAGCGTTCAACTTCAGGCGCCACAGAACCTACTTGGGTGGCAGTACGGCACTGTCGAGGTTCAACCCACCGCGACGATGGCCAATTGTCCCAATGAACTTCGGTCTGCTAAGATCAAGTTTCGGACGACTATAAGCTCTGGAAAGATGCAGGCATCCGACGGAGACAAGAGTGAAGGTGATTCCACAGCCGGGACGTGGAGCACCAAGCGTGAAAGGAGCTTGATCCTGGCTGTCCAAAACCGCTACAGCAGCTGCTTGTCCATTGCGTTCAAAGACCGAAACTTCTTTGGCGATGATACAGCAGCCTTTAGCATTCTGTGGCTGAAGGATCTGGTGGATGACGAGCAGAGAGAAGTGGAACTTCCGGTGTGGAAGGGCGACTTCAAGCGCGCCGCAGCGTGCACCTTGGAGGAGTGTGGGAAGAAGCTTGGTACCATCAAGCTGAAAGTCACATTCTGGTCGGGACTGGTAAGTCGCATTCCGAGGGATGAGAAAAAATTATAGCTGACATGGCATCACAGGGGAGCGCTCACGCCCGCTGGGCGAGCCGTGACGAACACCTCCGCAACATCGTCGAGGTCATTGAGACGGCCCGCGACAACCTCGAGATGGTCCGCCTCCAGCGAGAGGCCGGTATTACCAGCGACTCGGACTCTACGGGCCAAGGCGACAGCCCATCGCACTCCCAAGCCCTCGACAACTACTCCGACTCAAGTTCCAGCTCCAGCTCGGACTCAGACTCGGACTCGATCCCCGATGGAAGCTCCGGCAACAAACAAGGCCCCATCGACAAGATCCGCGACTACAAGCGGCGCGACCGCCGTCTGCACCGGCAGCACCGGGGCCTGATGCAATGGAAGGTACGTAGAGAACGATCCGAAGCATCCGCTGTAAATCCCCGTCTCCGTGCCTACTCCCCACTGGAGAACCGACCCTAGCTCCGGCCGGGTCTCGATGGCGCCTCAACTGTGTCTCGCCTCGCCTCGCCTCGCCTCGCCTCGCCAAGTGGTTCTAATTTCTCTCTCGGGAATGGCCGCCAAGAACGAACGAACATGAACTGATGAGTGGACAGATACCGCGCACGGCTAGGTGGATCAAGCACAAGTTCGACCGCGTCGGGAACAATGTTTCCGGCGTCTTTGATCACTCCTCTAAGCAGCCCGGGATCGAGACCGAGGTCTAGACTCAAGCCACGGCCTTTTAGGTGGCACGCCGTGTCTTCGACTCCCGAAAGTGGGGGGCGTGTATCTATGTGCGACAGAAATGCCATAATCTATTTATGGACACTAGAGAATCGACGAAGGAAGATGCAGTTCGAAGTAAACAGAACAACAGTTTCGAAGCACCAAAAGTTGGTGATAAGCCCGAAATGGTAAAATTCATTGATCGCGCCAAACGTGTCATCATTGCACATGCTCTGTGCTATTCGTATGCCCCCTAACCAGCCCGCCTTACAAGTCGAGTCGTGAGCCAATGCTTCCTATCCGTACTCGATGCGAAGCCGTCTTCGTGAAGTAAACCGTCTAATGTTTCTCCAATACGGAACATGAACTGATAAAAAATAATAGTTGTAAAAATCCCCCAAACCCGCCCGCCTTTTCGTCCGCCCGCCACGTGTATCTCGTTTCCCTTCCGTGTTTCTGCTCTCTTTTGACCGAGAGCCCAGGGACCTCCGTTGCAACGCCCGATCCGTTACACACAATGATAGCTTTTGCTCTTGTTACTTGGACGTTACTTAAGACGAATGTCCTCACCAAGAAATAATGAAGCATGATAGACCGTATGGGAGAAGGGTTCACCGGTGTGTGAGCTAATGCGCCCTGATATGTACAACCGATACCCATGATGATTGTTGGAGTTTCCGGGATTTTCCAGTTTACCGGCGAGGAGGCTGGTTCTCACACTTGAGCTTGTTGACATTCTCTTCCGTCAACGAGTCCCCGCCCTCTCGCTCCTGGTATGAATTGCTGCTTCTGTAAGTCGGCGGTCCGCCGGCTGCGTCGATCAGCTTCGTCTCCTGGAGGTGGGTTGTCCACTCCTGCTCCCCCTCGGGTCGTCTGACTGGGGGTACCAGGTCAGCGGCGGAGGAATCGAATGGAGATGGCTCGTTTTGTTGTCCGTTTGTCGTCAGTGGCCGAGGTGTGATCGGGCTATTGTAGTCGTCCGCTGTCTGGCCCATTGGAGGCATGTCCTCGTCCTCAATACCAACATGTGGGATATCGGCATTGTCGCAGTGTTCGCTCATCTCTGAACAGTCCGACGCTGATGGATCTGGAGGACTGGCATCGCGGCGCCTAGTATGACACCATCTGATGAGCATCTTCTCCAGAATTGCACCGGTTACGGGTTTGGGCAGATAATCGTCCATTCCAGCCCTGGTGCACTTCTCTCGGTCGCCTTGGATTGCCGACGCAGTCATCGCCACGATGGGCACGTCTTGAAGCATTGACTTGAACGGGAGGTGGTGTCTCAGAAGATGGGTGCACTTGTATCCGTCGATGATGGGCATTTGAACGTCCATCAAGATGACATCGGGTTTCGGGTTGATACCCTTAGAGGTTCCCACGAGATAACCCAATGCCTCCTTGCCATTCCATGCAGCTGTCACTTGGAAGCCGAGCCTGCCGATGGTCTTTGTCGCGATCTTCTGGTTGATGGGACTAACAGATATTAGCTGATGGTAACATAGCCTGAACCAGTGTGACTTACTTATCCTCGACTACCAAGATGTGAATCTTGGCACGTTCCGATGGTGGCAAATCTTGATCAGTGCTTGATGCTGTCAAAACCGATCGGGATCGGCGAGGCATCGACGACGACGGCTGTGCACTATCGGAAGCTATGGGAAGCCCGACGAGTTGCTCATACTCGGAACTGTTGCAGGACATGCTCAGTTCGGACTGCAATTTATTGGGAATTGCGCCGGCATGAGCCAAGTCCGCTTCGGCGGGACCGTTCGGTTTATTGAAAGGAATCCAGAATGTTGCAATCGTTCCGCCGTTGACATTCGCCTCCAGTGTGATGCGTCCTCGCATGAGGTCCAGAAGGTTTTTGCAAATGGTGAGGCCAAGGCCAGTACCACCGAAACGTCTTGCTGTCGAGGCGTCTCCTTGGCTAAACGGCTGAAATAATTTCTTCCGCACCTCATCTTGGATGCCGATGCCCGTGTCCTCAACTGTGAACCTGATCTCGACCGACTCGGCTGTCTCCTTCTCTTTGGCCACCGAGAATCTGACGTATCCTTGGTTTGTAAATTTGATGCTGTTGGTCAAGAGGTTCGTAATGATTTGCCGCACTCGTCCGGGGTCTCCCATGACGACCAGGTCACTTTCGATATCGTCGCCAATGTGAGACTGGAAATCCAGGTTCTTTCGCTCAACAGCGAACTGCAGCATCCTCCCCACCTCTTTGACAATGTGCGAGAGCGAGAACTGCACTTCTTCGATGTCTAACCGCCCAGACTCAACTTTTGAAAAGTCGAGGATATCGTTGATAACGGTAAGCAAGGAAGTGGCAGAACTCTGGATGTTCTCAACGTATTCTTGTTGCTCTTCGTCCAACTCCATACCGGCCAGCAACTCCGCCATCCCAAGCACACCCGTGATGGGCGTTCGGATTTCGTGTGACATATTGGCGAGGAATTGGCTTTTGAGCCTGTTGGCTTCCTTTGCGGCAGCTTCGTTGGCCATTGCCGTTCGCTTCTCCTTCGACTGCTTCTGTAACGCCTCTTCCCGAACTTTGAGCTCCGTAACGTCCATGATGACACCAATGACACCTTCGACGCATGTTTCGCTGGTCATTTTGCCTTCTTGGGTCTTTTTGCCGGTCATAACAAGGAAGCGAGTTCGGTACCATCGATCATCTAAATGGTATGGTTAACTTGGGTTCAGAGGGGCTAGGCCAGAGTGTTTTTGGTCCTACCAATTCCATGTTCGTGCACATCCTCGGTCGTTGTACCGTCCAAAATATGTTCGATGGGCCCTAAGAACTCGGGGCGCTCGCCATCCGCTAATTGAGCAGTAAGACGGTTGAATACGGTGTACATATCCTCGCCAATGAACCACCTGGTGCCGTCATGGTTCTCTTCGTGTGTGTTGTTCCAGATGAGGGCACCCTCGAGCATAGTTACTTTGCGATTCGGATCAACAGTGAAGAGGGTAACGTGCGAATGAGCTATGACACTCAATAGTTGCTGTCGTGTGCGTTTGGAATTGATCTTTGTTTGGATACTTTCGTGGACATCGGTACACGTACCTATGTATTCTCGGTCAGAAACAGCTATTAGCCAGGAAGATACGGGATTGCAAGACTCACCAAACCACTTCTCAACCTTGCCAGTCTCCTTGTTGCGCAAAGGCAGAGCTCTGCCGAGGAACCAGCGCCATTCGCCCTCCTTACTACGACACCGATATTCCGTTACGTATTGGTCGCCTGTCCGTAGAGAATGCTCCCACTTCCTGATCGTATCAGGCATATCGTCGGGATGGAATGCGTTTCCCCAGACCTTGCCAAGGCTGTGCTCGGCGTCGAGGCCGGTGTAAGTATACCATCTAGTGTTGAAGAAATCGACTGTGCCATCATTAGTTGCGGTCCATACTAGCTGGGGCATGGTGTCGCAAATGAGCTTGAATCGCTCCTCGTCGCGCTCTTTGATTTCCGATATCTCCTTGGTCATCATGGTCACATCGCGGCCTGTGACGACGCCGGCCAGAAATTCGCCTGTAGCGTCATCTCTAATCGCCTCGCCGAGGACGTCGAAGACCAACTTCTTGCCTTGGTCATCATACATGCCGATGCGGATGCTGGAGAAGGGCTGCTCGGTTCTAAGCAGGATGGAAATAGGATACTCGTCAACCTCCAACCGACGAGAGAAGTCCTCGGAAAACATATGCCAATGCTGCAGGAGCTCAAAGCCATCGAGGGACGCATCAAGAGGGGCGTTCTTTTGGAAGAGCTTCCGTGCGGCCTTGTTGGGAAACGTGACGCTCCCGTCCTTCCACATGGCGAGAATGGGCATTTGAGTGTTGTTGAGAAGTGCGTCTTTCATGAGTAGCATTTTCTGAAGCAACGAGGGCGTGCTGGATTGCGAGACAACAGGTGGCGGTCCCATCGGGGGGAAGGGGCTGGACGACATGGTGACGACGCCAGGACTATGGAACGAGGGTGAGTTGGATTCGCGACTAGAGGAGACGGAGGTTGGGTTGGAGTGGTTTATTGACCTGCGCTCTGCAGCTTCAAGGATGCTCGGCCGTGCAACAGACTTCCTTGTAGTCGCCAGTGTGGAGGAAGGCGATGAAGTGCTTGTAAAGGTCAAGGTGAAGAAAGCCTGATGGTCCTCAAGTTCCCATATAGTGATGATCATCTTGGCGAAGACCTGATACTCAGACTCCTTGGTATTGTAGCGATCGTCGAAAGCCGCCTTATTGATGCCCTTGCGAGCTACGACGACCTCGACGACAGCATCCTGGGAGTGGCGTGGGGTAGAGGTCTGTTGTCGCTCCGGGATGGGTGTGGCACTGGTGGTCGGAGTGGCTTCGCCGCCGGACTGAGACTTTTGTGAGTCTTTCGTAGCACCGCGAACTCCAATTTCTTCCACCAGCGTATCCAGGAAAGCCTCCCATGTCGTCCACACAGGGCGTCCGTCTTGCAGCATGTCGATCCCCACCTGGGAAAGTGTCTGGCCGCGTAGGCGCTCAACAACAGCGGACGCATCCTCCTCGTCCGAGTCTTCCGTGACAATGCCCAACATGCGACCCATAGCCTCATTGGCAAGCACAACGGTTTTGAGGTTGTTGAGGACAATGGTGGGAACCGGAAGATAGTGCATAGCAGAGAAGGCAAGCTGGCCCGGAGACATGCTGGGCATGGTGAGACGGAACGGGCTTTGAGAGGGAGTCCGTGAAGCAGCACGGGAGTCTCTAAAGAAGCGCCCTCCGGCAAGCAGTCGCGGGGTGTCATCATGGCGGGTCGGATCGTTGGCCGGGTCTTGAGCTGCCTTGGGCCGTACATCGTCTCTCGCGGCTGTCAGTGGGACCTGGGATGGGCTGGGGTGATATTCGGAACGGCTCGTTGGGGACGAGGCATCGTAAGAAGCTGGAGTTGGCCTCAAAGCTCGGGACTGGCTGCTCGCACGAGGTTGGCTAGGGGGGATCATATCGCGTCCGCTCCTTCACGAGGCATGGAGGGAGTTGGATTTTGCGAAGGAGTCGGAGGACCGGGGTCCGTTGAGCCGGGAAGCTGGAGTGCCAAGGGTGAGGTAACTGTTGTCGAAGATCGGTCGGTCGAAGTATCGTCAGAAGAGGTGTTGGCGGCGGTATAGTCGTCGGTGGGAGTAAGGTGTCGTTGGCGCTTGACGAAGCAAAGGTCTCGGAGACTGTGCTGGGGGCAGACGACGGAGCTGCAAGGAACTACCACGAGACAGAGTAGTGCAGGCTGAGGATGAACATGGCGTGGAGGGTATGCAAGCGAGAACTGCCGACGGGCAGAACGGCGAGAAACCTGCTTGTATCAAGATGAAGGTGACAGGAGTAGACTTTTAGGTGGGAGATTTGGGAGGAGTTCCGAGAAGCCGCTCGCTCCAATAGTCAGGAAGTAGGAAGCAGGAAGTCGTCGAGCGGATCACAGAAGACGGATGGAGCAGGTCGGCGAGCCACGGCAACCAGGGAGGATCAATGGCAGACGGAAGAGGTTGTCGGGTCGAAGTTGAAGTGCTCTAGGGGCGACAGAAAGGTGGTGGAGAAGGAAGTGGTTGATCTGGGTAGCGAGAGGGAGAACCACAAGTAACACCAGCACGGGACCTAGACCACGGCTTAAAGAGCTAGGACCAGGACCAAAACCAGAATCAGAACCAGAAGTAGAACCAAAACTGGAGCTAGAACTAGAAGCGGAGGTTTTGTTGGCTGCTCTGTGAGCCAGACGGACGGGTGACGACTGCTACAGCTACAGAACAAACAACCCGAACGGGCGCTGATGGATGGATGGTTGGTCCGGGGTGTGCGTCTCGTACAAACAACTACCTCTACCGTAGTAAGGGTCGAAGGTCAGCGGTCACTTTTGAGCTGGGGTGTACGGCTGGGGATTGAGACCCTGAATTGACGGTTTTACTGGAGCTGAGACGCCGAGGGGCTTCCCACGATACTACCTCCGCCATGAGCGCCGACGAGGGGGGGGGGCTAAAAAGCGAATACCGTGCTAGGGGAGAAGGATGGGGCGTTCTTTTAGGGGCCTTTTGGGGGGTGGGCTGGACTGGGGAGGGTCCATTGACGCCGCAACGGGGGTGTTCCAGACAGGTGGGGGGGGCACACTTGGCCACTGGGGCCAGGCTCGTGGGGCGCTAGGGCAGGGGTGTGTACGTGCAGTGCCGATCGAAAATACGACCACAATGGGAAGACTTTTTATTTTATTTTATGGAGGGGGCAGAATTCTGCGGTGAGGAGGGAAAACGTGGGAGGCCAAATCAACGACTTAGCATCCATCTGTTGAGGGTGTCGTTGCGCAGACAAGTTGGCTGCATGTTGTTGGTCGGTATACCACATATGAATGAGCCGAACATTGGACTGCTGATGTGTTCCAGGTGTTCCAAGTTGATAGGTAGCCGTCCAAGCAATCATCAAAGTCACTAACAAAGATACCCAACCCAACTCTCGGCCGTATCTTTTACCTTAGTCTACGAGGTAGTGCGTCCCCTAAGGCTTGCTCGGTCCCAGCTCGTTAAGCTCCTCAGCTCCCAAGCTCGCATGGAACGCAGTCGATCTTTCTTACAAGTATTAGTGCGGCCACTTTAGTCCGGGTATCACTGCAGAGAAACCATGTCGCGGTTGTCGGTCAGCATTGTGCGAGTTGCGGACACAGCATGTTCGTGCACACAAACTGCGATTTATCACATCCTCCTGTACGTCCGTTGAGCCGATACACAGCCGTTTGACCCGTTGAGTAGAGTTGCAGTGTTGGTGGCTGGACGTCCGTTCCCTTTCCATCCATGATCTACGCTGCGGCAGAGCTCCCCCGTCGTCTGCTGCCAGCAAAACTAGCCCGAGCAAACCCGCGTCGACCTAAGGCACTGCTACTCTCCTTGCATTGCAGAGTAGGTACTTGTCCAGGGACCCGGAGAAAGCTATCAGTGGAAAGGGTTTGGCTGCGCCTAATTATCTTTGCGCTGGATGTCTTGGGTTTAGTACTGTAGTCACTAGGTTCTCGTTAGCTAGTGTCGTACAAAGATGTTGGGTGCATCCTGTAGATAACTACGTAATACGTAGGTAGGTGGTGAATTGAGAGTAGCTTTGAACTACAATAATGGACGGTATCCTGACAACGACGGCATTTGATGTTTGTAGATGCTACACTACTGTTACCAGTGATGACGGGACAGAAGGGTTACAGCACACACCGGCTACTACCTCACCAACTCACCCATGCTGCCTGAGGCGGTAGCAGGCCCGCTCACCAGTGGCAAAAAGCCATCCGCGCGATCCCACCAGCCCAGGTTCCTCTCCTCCATCAGTCCCATCTCCAACTCCACCTCTCCGCCTCAGCCTCTCTCCTTCCGCTCCCCTCTTCTCGAGTCTACCTACAGTCTACACACCATAAAAATCACGAACAAGCAAGATCGTCATTATGGGGTTTGACCTAGTGCAAGCCTTGGCCGGTCCCAGATGCTTGATTTGAATTCGACAAACTCGACAGTCAACTGCACGCCGCCACTAGGCTGAATGCGATTTCCTACACGCACCACAGCTGCTTCGTGTAATCCAGCCCAGGAATCCTTCCAACGGGCTCGATGCCCGGCTTGCCAGCCAGCCTTGAATGCCAAGTCTGGGGTGGAACGCCCGGTAGATGGACCGTCGATGGGCACACTCTTCACGCACAGTATGCTCGCTCTTGCACTCACGTACGAAGCTCACACACCACCACTCGCCGGCCCTGTCGCAAGGTCTCCACTCCAAGAAATGCACGACACAGGAGACCAAGGGAGGGCTGGCGAATGGGATCCTTCTCCTGCAGGCACCAGATGGATATGAAAGGGGGACAAAAAGCAAGGAGAGGCGAGATGGAGTGCAGAAGTCGCGACGAAACGACGTATCTCGGGAATGGGGAATGCACCACAGGCCTCATCCAGCTACCGCCAGTTTCCTACCCCGAATAGAATCGGGTGTGAGAACGTGGCAATGCCGGCGGCAGAGGCCCAATGACTCTCCAGGCCGGCCCTGTAGACTCGGCGGTGGCACTTGGAGCGACGCCTGCCGTGGCATTCACGGGGCATTTCATGGGGCACTCGTGGAGCACAGATGGAGCAGCCCTCGTAGGGCAGTCGTAAGGTCTCGACAAAGATCCATGCGCTTCTCCGATGCCAAGCCTGGACCAAGCATCTGCGTTCCCACCCACGCCGCACGCACCCTGGCCGCGGCTTGCGCCATGTCTCTCGAGTCTCGCCTCGCCCTCACAGGCTTCCAGGCCACCTAGAACCTCCATGGGCCCATGGTCCTAGACGTCTAGACCCAGGCCGCCCTCTGTGCTCGTCATCCGGTTCACAAACCCCTGCAGACCGGGAGAGAGATGTGTCCGTGAACCTCCAGCGTGTTTGCGCAGTAATTATGTGGGTTCTTATGCCGCCGCGGCTCTCCCAATTCATTCATCCGTCCGTGAAGATCCGTCTCCATAAGACCCTGGACTTCTGGAGGTGTGTGTGGCGGTTTCGTCCACACTTTACGACCCTTGGACCCTGGGTTTTGAGTGTTGCCAGAACTACGGATTAGTCGATCCTCCAGCTCTGGCCAAGCTTTACCAAGCTCAGCCGAGGATTAGCTGTGTGAAGACTCATCACCACTCGGTCCTGGCCTCCTCCGTGGACTACTGTACGAATTGACTTCCTCGAATTGTCTCTCTTGACTGCCGCTTCAAAAAGGAAACCATTGCAGTCTCACACCCCCCGGCCCCGGCCAAGAGTCGCCCCAAACGACCGGTTCTCCCTCCCTCCTTCAGTTTTGGACCCAATCACTGACAAGCCCGATCGTGGCCGAGCCCGCCTCGCCGATCATCTCCGGTTTCGATCGGCGCTTGTCCTAAACGCGCAAAGCCCACGACGTCATAAGAGCTCAGGAATCTCAGGTCCACGATCCCCCGTTGCCTTCCCCTGGTTCCTCGGAACCCTTGGGCCCTTGGCTGCTTATGACGCATGACGAGCATGACGATGGTTTGGCAAGATGACGGTGGCCTTGCAGCCTCTTTCGCAACATCATCATCACTGGGCGTGTGTCCTGCAGACAATGAAGTCATCGCTCACGCACCGCACACGGCGAAGCAGGGTCCAGGGGGGTATCGTTGAATAAACTTCTTGGATACTACAGTAGGTACTGACCAACGAAAGGTAAAGGCAACCTTGCCACTATCGTGAGTTTTCTTTCATCTTTCCGCACGTTGAACATGTCCACCACTGCCGATCCATCTTGGTTCCACAGAAACTACAATACCATACCTGCGGTGCCGCAGGCACGGTAGGCCGTGATGTGACGACCCTTTGTCGGGGTTTTGGGGGACTCTGCGTGAGATCAATGATCGGCTGCTGTCTCGCAGGCTCTGGCGATCTGGATCGGCGAGCCTTGGACTTGTTCAAAGTCTCTACGGATCGCTCCGACCCGCACGCATCACAGCACAGATATTTTACGGGATTGAGCAACGTGCAAGTTGCACATGACCAGTCTTGTGGCTCGCCCGTTCCCTCGGAAACAACCTGTCCGCCCGCGGCATGGCGATCTCTTCCGAAGCCGGGTGCATCAACCGGGGGCGGTCTCCCGACTCCTGGGTCTCTAGCCATCACTGAGCCGCCTCCATTACCGGTGGGATTTTCTGCCGTCGGCGGGATGTAGGAACTGCCATATTTGACCAGGTCGTCTTCCTGGACTAGCTCCCAAAGAGCCTGCGAGATAGCGGCCTCGTTTGCCTCGTCTTCTTCTGCCTGTGTCCGGAATCCGTTTTTGGTTGCGGTGTCTGCTATGCTTCGGATTTGGGAATCGCTCAACTTATCCGTACCGCAACCTTTGAGCGTCTTGTTCCGCCTTTCCACGGCATCAGCGATGACTTTCCGTATGTCCTCGCCAGATCGCGGCGCTGCTCCTCCCAGCCGTTTACCGCCACCAGTCCCAGTGGGCAGTGCTCGACGCTTCTCGGCGGCATCTCTGGCTAGCCGACGGGCCTCACGCGGTGGCATCCGGGCGCCTCCCAGTCGCCGGCCTGTCGAGAGGAAGCCCTCGCCCGTATATCCCTTGAGAAGCAGCCCCTGATGCTCATCACGGAGTTGGTCCCAAAGGGCGTGGAACTTCGCGTCGTGAGGGCCTTGCACAATATGAGCAAGTTCATGAAGCATCGTATCGATAACGCTTTCGATGGGCAAAAACTGGCTCCGGTCTCCAGGGTGCCGCAACCGAAGGCATATCTTCCTTCCCCGATCCACATTCAGACCTTTCTCTCTGTTCAGCCTCATGAAACGGAAAGCCACGGGATGCGAACATACCAAGCAGGTTGGCCTGGTCAGGGAAAAACTCGGCCAGCTCCCCAACCTTCCAGTTCCGGGCTCTCATTATCGGCTTCACGATGGATGCCACCTTTTTCAGCGTATGCAGTGCATCGCTTGCCCTGGCGAAACCTGCCAGGTGCACATAAGAACGAACCAGTGTATCACTTCCGGACATATCTTTGTTCGATGCTGTGGGTCTGTTACGATGCGCAAGTTGGTGTGATGCGTACGCAGCTTGTGTGCAACCTATGTGCAGCGGGTCCGGAAGCCGACTCTTAAACGTCAAAGGTAAAGGTGGTATAGCGCAAAATAATTGAGTCTCAAGTCCAGGTCATGTCAGCGATTCGTGGCCAAGTTGTTGTTCGTTGCTCTACCGGCCACGTCAAGCGGCTGGTGCCTTGGTCACATTCGCCTTGCGAGACGTAAGTTGATCAGTGATACTTTCGCAAGCTGACTGGAATCAGTCTAGAAAATTCCAAACCCGTCCACGGACTGATTACTAATATACACCTCGTGCTTTTCCTCATGGCAGAACCTCAAAGTTCCCTTCCGTGTGGGTGAATTCTCGTGTATCTAGGAGACTAGCGGGACAATTTGTTGTTTGTTCAAGAAGTCAGATGTCAATAAGGTCCCTGAGTTGGTGTTGTGCCGGTTGAGGTACACTCTTAGGGTGAATCACGACTCTTCCATATCTTCCATAGTTGTGTCCCAATCATAGATACACCACTGTCAGCACTCCTCGTTAAGATACCGTTTGATAGATGATAGTTATCGACTCGTGTTTTCCATCCTTTTGCTCTTTTGCTATTCGTGTTGGGTGGCCCAAACGTTCCAGTCAGCCATCATCCATCTGCCCACCTCAATATCTCATAGAGGCTTCGTGGCCAACCCCCTCAGTCTCACATATGAAATCACCTCCCCTCCTCCAGGGTTCTTGCAGACCACCTTCAGCACCTCGGCACATTCCTTGATAGCCTCCTCCCTCTCCGCCTCCGGCACCGCATCCAAAAGCTGACTCGCAAACAACCTCACCCAGCCCTCGACGCCTCCCTTGTCCGCCTTAGTCGGCCGCCACTCTCGCTCGGCCTTCTCCACGACGAACCCGACCTGCTCGAGCTGCGCGGTGACCCAGGCCTCGTCGGGGAAGAACCACGGGTCGGCGGCCAGCGCGGCGTCCATGCCGACGCGCCGGGCCACGGCCATGAGGACCGCCGCCCGCATCTCGCTGACGTTGGACTGGCCGCCCATCTCGAAGGCGAAGGTGCCGCCGGGGGCCAGCGCCGCGTACACGCCCTTGAAGAAATCGGGCCGTGTGGCCTCCGGGCGCAGGATCCAGTGCATCGCGGCGTTGGAGAAGGCTTTCGTGAAGGTGCCCTTCTGCAGCTCCGGCTTGGAGACGAGTTGCGTGGCGTCGATGGCTAGAGGGGGATACGTGTAAGTCGTGGTTCCTAAGAACTGGGGAGGTAGGTATTACGAACTTTCAAAGGTGCTGTTCTTCGATTCCTTGCACAGCTTGCGAGCGGAGTCGATCATCGAGGCAGAGCTATCGATTCCAACCATCGATCCATTGCCTTGAGCCAGAATTTTGGCAAACTCGGCATTCAAGATTCCATCTATACCTAGCATCAGCTCAAATCGCACCTGTCACCATCCAACATGAAACTCACCACCACAGCCGATATCGAGGAGGACATCGTCTTTCTGGAGATCCAGCCACTGGACAACCTTTCCTGCGAGCTTGGGCACGAACGATGCCACGTTCTGGTACTCCTATACTCGCGTGTAAGTCGTAGCGTTCTAGCTCCATCCAGCGCGCAGGCACAAAACCAACAGGGAGAACGTACATTTGAGGTCCAACGGTCTTTTTCAGCAGCCATAGTTGCACAATCGAGTTCGGAAAGCTGTAATACTGTGAGATTATGATGATTGTTAGGAAATATGGAAGAAAACAGCTGTTCTTTTATACCCATGGCCCAACCGCGCTTCTTACTTTGAGGGGAAGCTCGGTTTGAGGCGGCGCCGAGATCGGAGGCTTGGTCCCCGGATCCTTCAACACCACAGATGAGCGCCCCAGTATCATTACCTTTTACTTCAACCTGATTTGCCCACACAGAGATATCGGTTATTTCGGCATTAGAGCTATTGAATTCTTATGTGGAACTCCCGGTTTTGGTCCCTGTTCAAATCACTTGGGGATGACACTTTCTAGCGTGGTCTTGGATTAATGTTTAGACCAACGGCAGCAGAGTCTTCGCTATTATTACAGGCGGTCAAGGGTATTAATTCCCCTCGTAAACCCTCAATTAGTCAATCTCAAGCTGCGGGAACCTGTCCTCGTCTAGGGCATCCTCAATCCTTCCCATTATAGTCAACACCTTCTCCTCTTCCAGCCGTCGTCCCACGACCTGGATGCCAACAGGCAATCCATGCATGGCCTTTGCGTCGTACAGTTTATAGGCACCCTGAGCAACTCCATTCAGCTTGTTGAGCTTGAAGTCGCTTGGTAATTGATCCTTGGCCTTGTCTACATGAGTGACCGGCATAACTCCAACCGAGTAATCCAGCTACAACAGTAAGCAAAGGGTCAAGCTAGTCGAGAAGTGGGTGAACTTACCAAGTTGAAAAGAAGCGTGTACCCACAACTGCTAACGGCTTGATGCATTCCCTTGTGAGGAACAGCTGGAGTTGCGTTCGGCGGAGCAATCATGCAGTCGATATCGGCCTCATCCCACCAGTCGAACCATCTCCGCTTGTAAGCTTCCCGCTTAGCGTTCAGCTGCCAAATTTGATATCCAGTCTGGGGCTTCCAATTTTCGAGAAGTCCTAGCCAGATATGGTCTCGCCGGATGTACTTAACCCAGAGATAATGCAGGTATCTCACGGGTCGGGAAAGCTCCATGTACCACCTCATCTGAGCCACGCCAGCGTCATTTTGTTCTCCACGCCGGAAAAATGACATGGCCGTCTCGAGGCCGTCACTATTGATGAGGATAGATGCGAGACGTAGTGCTTCGTATGGTGATGGGGGATCAACCTCCACTATTTCATGTCCAGCCTTCCTAAGCGCGGCTTCGGTTGTCTCCAAGGCTCTCTTACACGCAGGACTGGGGTCCACAACACCATCTGTGCGGAGGACACCAATCCTGAGCTTTCTGTGGGAGTATTCTCGCTCAATCTGGGATCGCCAAGGAAGGGGATGGCAGGAATAGTCATAAGTCCAGGGTTTCATCTGGATAAAAGCTCGTGTAAAGTATATCAGGTCGTCCAAGGTCCGGGCCATGGGACTATAGACCGCAGGCACACCATCCTGTCCAGGCATGCTGGTGCACACTCCGGTCTTCAGCCATCGGCCTGTTGAGCACTTCAAGGCGTAGACTCCGGAGAAGTGAGCTGGAACGCGAACACTGCCGGCAACGTCACTGCCGATGCCGATTCGGCCGCCGAGCGCCAGGAGAGCGCCTTCGCCTCCGGTTGATCCGCCAGGGGTGTATTTGTTGTTGTAGGGGTTCGTGCTTTGCCCCCAAATATCGTTGGAAGATTCAAAGCTGAGGAGGGTAATTGGGACGTTGGTCTTGACATAGGGAACTGCGCCAGCATCCTTGAGCAGTCTCGTCATTGCTCCGTCAATTGGCTTGGCATTTCCCGCATTAACGCTCATGCCTACTGTGCTATCATAGCCGCCGACATCAATCGTGTCTTTCAAGCTCACAGGAATGCCGGCCAAAGGCCCGTTGAGATTGATAGATCCGTCTCTCAGCCATTTTTCGGCATCGTGGATCATGATCTCCGTAAGACAGTTGGTCTTAGTGTGGGCCTTCAGGGCAACTTTGCCGTAGGTGCCGAGGTAATCAATGGCCTTGCTTGGGTCCTGTTGCACATCTTCGACAAGCTCCTCAATGGGCTTGTCGAGAATATCCCGATCCAAGACACTAAAGAGGCCATGATATGACCGAAGAGCCTTGATGCGAGCGACTCGTTGGTCTTGCTTGAATCTACTAACACCATCTTAGTTCGGAGCACGGCACGTCGGCGGGGGGTTATGTAAGAAAGCAAGTACCAGTCTCGGCGATGTTGCAGAGTCTCTAAGAGGAACATGACGACGTGTATCCCGCCAATTGGGAGAGCTATCGGCGTGAGCAAGGGAAATCGAATACCTAGATGAAGCTGAAAGAAGAATAGAGGCAAATTGACTGACGTAGGTAGTGTAGACTAGAAGTTTGGACAATGGAACTAAACCAGGTCACGGGGTCTCAGATAAACAGAGTTCTCCGATGCCGATGTTGGAGTGGAACCGCGGGTAGCCGTCATTTTTTCTCCCCGCAGCGAGCGCGTCTTCATCCGGTCATCAACTTACCAAGGCATGTGGCGGGGAATGATGCTACAGCGGGGCTCCGAGCCGCAACCGTTACAGTGATAGTTGAACAGGAACGTTGCCATGACATTTATTTGCCTGATGCCGAAGAAGAAGAAGGAAAATGCTATTTTATGCTTTTCATTTGACCGACTCCTGGTTGTCATTACATGCCCGATAGATCTCCAGTGTGCGATGTAGCCCTCATCCAGCAACTCAACTACGAGGCAACATGGCTGGATTTAGATAACTTCGCACTTGTCGGTATCGACTTGGACTCGTCAGCGCTTGCTACTGCAGGGCCAGTATACTTTGATGCATCCAAATACTGTTTCATCGGTAGCCCCCAAAGCAGGGTCATTCGTCCTCTGCATGTTGTCTGCATGCTTGAAGTCAGATCGAAGTACTGCAACGAGAACGTCACATGCACCGTCGCATTGCAGATATGGTTAAGAACGGGAAAAAGCCATTTTGTTACGTAAACGTCTCCCTTCCAACCGTTTTCAAAGTTGACCTCATGATGACTCGTCGCTCAATATTCATCAAGACTTGCACAAACGACGTTGTTAACGGCGGCTTCGTACACCGTGTCGGTTACCATTTTCCAAGTTCAAGAAGCCACATATAAAGTTAGCACTACTGGCAGTATACACAGCTTCACAAGAAACATAATATAAATACGTTCGTAAGCTTAAAATACGAAGGATGCTTCTTCCTTTACCACGATTTGCTTATTGGAGCTTTATCGGCCAACCCCTGTTCGATAAGGAGCCGGAGATAAAGAACCGGTTCCGGTTGAACAACCCCAAATGTTTCACTGGATCTACGCAATCGGTTACACGGTTCAAGGCCGACGTTTCCGCTTATTTACTAAGGGGGGGGAATGCATTTCATTCACTGCGATGCCTGGGTATTTGACACAGAATTTGGTGGTCGACTCGAAGGTCAGAGAACTTGGATTAGTTAGTAGATACGCGACTGGCACCCAACCACCGGATGAAAATCCCGAGGTCCGTGCACGAGACGGTGCGCGAACTCGGCAATCAAGCTTCTCCACCAGCATGAAAGTCCAATATCGTCATATGGGCCCAACCCGACTTTCTTTCTTTCTTGTCACCCACAACCCATCATCATGTCGGCAGACGACAATAAGTTCCTCGAAGTGGTGAGTACTGTCGACCCTTCACTTCCTCCCGCAAACTGACAAGGCTCTTGCAGCTCAACGACGTGCTCCCGCACCTCCGCCGCTACTCCGAGAATGTTGCCCAATTTGTCGATGTCAACGTCGACCGAGCCGCCGTCGTCGTCCGCGAGACTCTTGCCTCGACAGAATGGATCCCCGAGGTGGTGAGGCCCAAGGTTCCCGTCCAAGAGCCAGTGGTGGTCGTGACATTGTCGCGGATGGAGAAGGTGCAGGACTGGCTCGCGAGTCATAAAATCTTGACCGGTATTATCGTCGTCACATGCGGAACCGTTGTGTTCCAAGGGTACAGGACGAGTCTTGCCTATAGGAAAATAAGGAGAGCCAAGAGGGCACGGAATGGCGGCCGTACCGAGGTGGTCGTCATTGCAGGCTCTCCGACGCTGCCTTTGACCAAGTCGTTGTCCCTCGACATGGAGAGGCGGGGGTTCATCGTCTACATCGTTTGCAACGCCACCGAGGATGAGTCCACGGTGCAAGCCTTGGCGAGACCAGACATCCGGCCATTCACCATCGATACCACCGATGTGAGCTCTGTCCAGTCTTTGTTGAAAATTTTCATAGTTGCTAACTGCAGATCCAGCCTCCCAATGCCGGTGTGGCCATCGAGCGATTCGCCCTCTTCCTCCAGTCACCACAAGCTCCTGGTCCCAAGATGAAGCCTAACCAACTGGTCTTGACGTCGGTCATCCTTATCCCGAGCCTCCACTACCAGACGTCTCCGATCGCCACGATCCCGCCCTCGAGCTTTGCCGACCTTTTCAATACCCACCTCCTCCAGCCGATCCTCACGATCCAGGCATTTTTACCCCTCCTCACATCCCGCCTGAACCCCATCGGCGAGAAATGGGTCCCGCCCAAGGTCCTTGTCTTTACCCCCTCCATCATTTCGTCTATCAATCCGCCTTTTCACGCCCCCGAGGCGACGGTGTGCTCGGCACTGTCAGCCTTCACCGAAGTCCTCACCGCCGAACTTCGCCCACTCAATATCCCTGTCACCCATATGCAGCTAGGCACCTTTGACTTCTCCAGCTTTGTGCCCACTCGGGGAGCGTTGCCGCATCAGGCTCTTGCCTCTAGTGGAAATCCGGAAGACACCCTAGTCTGGCCCGATGGCGCTCGTCACGTCTACGGCCGGAACTTTGTTGCCCAGACGAGCTCCGCCATCTCTGGAGGTCGAATCCGCGGCCTTCGAGGCAGCTCGCTTCGAGGCCTCCATAGCACCGTCTTCGATGTCATCGACGGGTCCATCACCGCCGACACCGTGCGAGTCGGCCTGGGAGCCAGCGTCTACGGCTTCGTGGGACGATGGGCACCCCGAGGCCTTGTCTCGTGGATGATGGGAATCCGCAAGGTGGACGAGCTGTCCACTTGGAAGACAAGCTCGTATGAAGGATCAGACGAAGAGTCGGAAGACGGGTCCGAGGCAGAGGAAAGCGAGAACGGTGAGACTTCTTCACACGAGTTCATCGCCGTCCCCTCGGAGTCTCACGTGTGGAACTCTGAGGGAGAAGGCGCTACGTGGACGCCTCAAGCGTCCGACACCAACTGAAACGGGTGAAACTTAACGGCCACTTCCAACATTGTACGCAGCATTTAACGATGGGTCATGTATGAAAAACGAACTACTCTGCTAATAGATGCCGTCACGACTCTACTTCTGGTTACATAATGTATCACAAAAGCTCTTCTCTTATGCATTGTCGAATGTCTCGCGTGCTTCGCCGCCATATGCCAAAGCGTTAGACCATAGAACATACATGCCGTCCCATGCCAGGCCAATTTCCCGTGCTAAATCCCATGAGGGTATCATAAATCTTATACAGTCCCCAGAAACATCAATACGTTCCCGTTCATATCCATTAGTGGCCTCTCCCGCGGAAGCGTCCCCTACCGCCTCGCCATTTCCCTCCGCCTCTTCCACCATGACGTCCGTGCCTGTCGTCCCTGTCCCTCTGTTGTTCTCTCATCCGCTCCATCTCCTCCTCCCGCATCGGCTCTGTTCGTGCGTCCTCCTCCTCCTTCTCGGACTTGAGGGTTGGCTTCTCCAAATCTTTGGACCACTTGGGATGGGCGCCCTCCTTGCAGTCTGGGCCCTCGGGGCAGAATCCGGCAAGGTAGAAGCCGCATAGCTTTCGGCGAACGTGTTTCTTAGAGCAGTTGGGGCCGAGTGGGCAGAATCCCATGTCGTAATGCGGGCAGGGCGGCAGGCGGCTTTGTGGATCGATGTGGAGGTAGAGGCACTCGTCGCCATTGGAGCAGTAGCCGTTGCGCATGAAGAAGTTGCACTCGGGCATCTTGCGCAGGTTGTACTCGTGGAGGAACTCGCAGTGCTCGCCTTTCTTGCAGAGGCCGCGCAGCCAGTGCTTGCACACAAGGGAGTTGAGCCCGCCGGTGGGCTGCGAGACCTTGGAGTCGGCGACGTGTCGCTCGGAGCATCGCGTGCCGTTGGGGCAGTGGCCGGTTTGGAAAGCCTTGCATACTGGGCGATCTGGAGGCAGGCCGACCTGGTAGGTTCGTCGGAGAAAGGGCGAGAAGTGGAAGTTGTATGGGGTCGCGGAGTGGTTGAGGATCGCCGAGGCGGGAGATTCGGTGGTGGTAGCCATAGTTGCGCGCGAGGGTGCACCCCAAGGGCCAGCGGTGGAGATCAGCGTTCGTTTCTCTGTTCTCTCCTGAACAAGAGCTCTATTGGAACAATGATGGCTCGGAGCTGCAATCCTTGTGGTGGAGGAGAATTGACGCGCGGTGTTGACAAAGGCTTAGATGGGTCGTAGAGATAAGTTAAATCGTTGAACCTGAAGCTCAGCAATTTTGGAGCAAAGAAAGCTGGGCTGGGTGACGTTGGTCGATTGTGGGGAGGTTTGTCAGCCAGGTCTCCCGCTAGCAGCGCCACTCCTAGTACATCCCGTCACTACGCTTGTTACAAGCAGGCTTCAATGATTCTGCTGCAATATGGAGTGATTGAAGGGGAAATCAGCGTGTGATACAACCCGTCTAATATATTCATCCCTTAAAGAGAAGCCATGTGGCTTTTCAGGGCTGCACCGAGGGCTCCTTCTTTTCCAGGTTGAGATGGCATCGTGAGTTCGTGGCGCACCTTACACGCAGGCAAGAGCCAACGAGAGCACGCCTGCCGACCAGCCAACCTGCCTACTACTTATTCCCTTACATGCATATGCGATGACACTGAGAAAGGCTGCCAAAAAGAAATTACTCGGATTTTTTAATTGACTCAGCCCATCATCACAGGACTCTGAGTCCTCAAAGAAAACGAACAGTCATTAAAAGAATGAGCCCGAGGCTGAACCCTCGCCCAACTCGATCTTCTGACCGTAGCAAATGCGGCAGTTGACGTATCGACGGACCCGATCGTCATCAAGACTCTGCCGCACAATGGTCACCAAATCCCGCCGTTCTTTCACAGACATGCTCAGTGCTGCCAATGGCTTCGCCGCAAACCCATCGAGCGATTCGAGGATGTTCATCTTCATGAGTGCCCCCAAGGTCTTCAGCTTCTTATCCCTGGACCAGGTTGAGATGGGGACTTTCTTGACCACAACTTGGATCCTACTGAAACCTGCTCGTTCGAGGGTTCGCCGCAAGTCCTGCTTTCCAAAGCCAGGACACCCATGTTTACGCATACCTTTGGCGCAGAGGTCGCTGAACACACCTACCGGGTCATCTTCAATCATGGTGTCGTCGTCGCAGAGTATTTCCTGGTCAAACTCTTGGAATTCGATCCAACCGCCGCTCTTGATATTACTTCTCCTGGTTAGTCAACCTCGATCACCACCCGTTGCCAAAAAAAGAAATCATACCAGTAGGCGTTGGTCACCACTGCCTCCAAGTCGCGAAGCACGTCAGCAACTCCCCTGAAATGGACGAGGTCAAAGCCACATCCGTGCGTCCACTCCGGGTCCTCGCAGTCCTCGAGAAACATTCGCGCATTGATTGGCAGCCATTTTGGCTGAATCGGGGACAAGTCAGTGCCAATCACGCTGGCGCTCGGATACAAGTCGGCCACTGCTCCCCGTCAGTAATCGACTTGATACAAATGACGGGTGAAAAACAGTACCATCGATTACCCAGGTTCCTGCCATGATTCCCGTCAGTGTGGATATTTCAACGCCTCGCAAAGAGGCTCACCTGTCCCGGTCCCAATGTCGATGATCTTCTGTGGGAATTCGCCAACATCAGACAAGAAGAGCTTTCCATTCTAAAACGAGGCGAACCGTCAGCTATATGAGCTCATTGTGGACCAGAGTCTCACTCTGATCACCCATTTTCAGGCAAGTACCGTCAGCTGAAGCATCAGGGCGTGCTTGGTTTCTTCGCGTTGTTGCTCTCCGATGTCATTTGGCAATGGATACCGCCCACTCATGAAGCTGTGGTATCGGCGGCCATGCTCAAACTCATGCGCATGAATATCTGGTGGCACAGAAGTCGAATCGCATGAGCTCAGAGCCCCTTGCGAACTCCCAGCATCTTCGTCAAATATCAGTTCAAACTCGTCCGTGTCCTGCTCGGAGGGTGCGGGCGTGTATGCGGACTCGACACCCGTTGCCGAGATGAAAGAAAAGGAGCGCTCGTCATCGTCGCTGTACATCATGACCGAGAAGTTTGGGTGAAACCAAATCAGAACGGGTCGCAGGATGGAAGTGGGCTTGATCTGATGTTGAACACTCTTTATCCCACCCAGAGCACGTTCGGGTGAGACTTGGAAGCGCCACCTCGACCAAGACTGTGCAACGTCCGACTGTGATTGCCCGCATAGAAACCGCCATTGGAAGGGCATCTGCGACAGGTCATGAGGACAAACGCGGGCGGCTCAATCACAGCAACATCGTCTCCACCCTGCAGAGACAAAGAGGGCACGGCCGCTCGCGGTTGGTGTCTGATTCTGCGCTATCCAGCATTGCGGTGTGTTGTTGGTGATGAGATTATGCAGTTGGTGCGTCAAAGCCCTTTTCGAATCAACTTGTATGGTTGAGCCTGCCATCCAGGTTGGGTGGAGTTTGTTTGCAATCCTTCTGGCTTGGAGGGGAGCTGTTAACACTTGGACCAGTACGAAATAGAGGTGAGGATGAAGAGTCCTGTCCCAAAAGCAACCAGCGTGCTTCCCCGGGGTCGCAGAGGAATATGCGTCAGTCATATACACTGTTGTACAAGGTCCTTGTCCTCTCAGTTAGTCGAATCTCAAAATCATGATCTGACTGATCGACTCGATAGATCCGAGAAACGCTTCAAACGAACCAAAACGACCAGGGACCGTGACAAAGCAATGGCTGATTGGTTTTCCACTGGGAGATATTGAAGGTCGGTTAACTCGCAGCCTAAACGTACGCCGTGTTGTCTTCCAACCAACTCGCCAGTCGGTCTCGGTGTCACATGTACTGCTGACTTATACGGGTATGCTGAGGGTGTCGACAGCAATTGCCGCCTGATCGTCACCCAGGCCGTAACACCGCTTCTTCAGCATCGGCTTTCAACCCGAGGCAGGCAGGGAAGAAGATCCTTACTCAGTACTCTTGAATCGTCAGCGACGACTCCTCCAACCAACACAGGGTCTATTCATGTCAGTCCGCACTGTCAAGTTGACACGCTGTCAAACAATCACTCTTTTGGCGCTACGACTGAATGATACTTCTTTTCCATAACACTTCTCGAACCCTGTCTGCGGCAATAGCAACAGATAGATGGCTACATAGCGTGGCCTCAGGGTCCAGGTTCTTTTGCGAGTCATCGGCGACAGTTCGCGACCACTTCCCGACTTGTCAACATGTTATGCCCTTTCCAGCGCTACGGCCCGAGGGTAATTACCAACGCCAGGTGCCGAAACCGAGGCCTGGCCGAGGCAGTGTGCATTAAGCATATGAACAAAAATAAAGACGCTGCCTCAAGGTGCGACCGGGAAGGCTTCGCATCTTGAGTGTCCTCAGCCTCATCAAGCCCCGTTTGAAACTAAGAGCAGAGCAATGCCAGCGACGCACGCGGTTCCACGATTGACAGGTGCTCTGCACGCACTACCGAGACGCTCTCGGAAGGGGGCTGACTAACTACTATCCTAATCCGCTACCCGATTGATTACGCTAACAATCCTTTGCCAAAATCACACGAGTTGCCGATAGTGACAAGGCTCTCACGGCTGCCGGGTTCAGCGGGCAAGGGTTGCTTGCCGAGCTACCATGTGGAATAATCACAAGTCAGGCCAGCCGCCATCATGACGGGGAGGGTCGAGCTGTCAGCGCCGACCTTAGGTATTCGTCAACCGCCGCTAGTCCCAGTGGCTGGTCTCAAGTTGACATTCAGGATGGCCGCGCATCACAGCCGCTCTGTAGGTGGATCGGGCACTGGCTTCCTAGTTTCGGGGATGACGGGGTTCTGAGGTCCTGGGCGACATGGCCTTTTGCTTTATTATGAGGATGATTCATGGTGAAATTTAGTGCCTGATCCTAGCTCGACTTGGCTGCCAGGGTAGTATAGCAACAAGGACGGGGAGCTAAGGAGGAGCCGTCTCACTCCACTGAATGTTGAGCCGATGTCCCTGACCGTTTTATTATGGAACCAATCTCACCATTTAGTGTGTTCGAAGTGTTCGTCGACCTTCCAGAACTTCCATGGCAGGCGAGCCCATGGAGACAAATGAGCCGCACGGCTGTTGAAGCCCTTATCGGAAGCTGGCCTGCCCTAGTCCCCCAGTCCCCCGTCCGCCTCGTCCTGGAGGACGGGGCTGTGACATGAAGAAATGCTCTAACTATACTCCGTACTTACTCGAAAAGCGCAACCAACCATGATGATGCGGTTTAACAAGTCCCATCTTGGCCGAGACTGTTTCATCCCTGGGGCCACGCCGAATCGTTCAGGTTCCCTGCTCTGATCCTGCGGCAGCTCCGGTGGGAGCCGGGCCTTGTGCCGTTGTCAGACCCTTCCTAGAGCACACGCTTACTTCTGTGTACCTACACAGTCATTATTCCGTGTCTTAACTTGAAGCTCGCGGCTCGAGTCCGCGGCTTCGGAGTCTTGGACGGCGAAACGCACGAGCCCGCAGCCACACACCACACACACTCGCTCACACTCACTCGCACAAACACACAGACGCACAGCCGCACGCACGCACTCACACAGGCGCGGACGCTCATCTCCCCAAGACGGAGCGGCGTCGCCTGCTTTCGGCTCGGTGTACAAGGCACGGGTCTACGTGTCTTGTTTTGTTGGCCTGTCATCCGTTTCATCTTTCTCGTCGGTCATGGGGCGAACCCCAGTGCTGTCCAGGACTATTGTGATCTTCGTCAAGCCATCACTGCCAGAACAAGATCATCCCGAGGGTCTGGAGTTGCCGGCACTGGCCGAAGCCTTTGGCACATTCATCCGAACATGATTTGCTTTGGGCCTGACCGCAACCTCCTCTTCGATAGGAAGTAGACGGAATGAGCGGTGTCGCCGTTAAGCCCGCGTGCCACGAGCCTGTGTTGGCATGCCAAGTGCGGATGGCGGCTGGACATCCATCCAGCATCACAAAGCAGGCCCGAATTAGAGTGGCCCCAGCATTTCGAAGTGGACTAATCACACCAGCAAGGCCAGCAGTCGCGGCTCCGATAAGGACTATCTTTCCACGGTCGCCCTTGATGGCTCTCGGTCACCCATGGTGGGTGTTGTCAGCTCGACCTCCCAAGTCCCAGGACCCCAATTCTGCAAGTCTCATCATCCATACCAACTTGACGGCTCCCCGCAATTATGTCATGCATCATGGTTTCGCTGAATCCTAGACCCTCCCGTAATTTGGACACTGGTCCCTGCTCCACCAGCACCAGCACCAGCACCAGCTAGAGCACCAGCCAGAGCACCAGCCAGAGCACCAGCCAGCTGGCCCTCGACCGAGTCCAGGCTCCTCCGACGCCGTGCCGTCACGGTGCTGTGTTGGTGCCGATGCTGGGCTTGGGACTCTCTATATAGGTCGTCAAAGTCCTTCTCGCCCACAATTCAAAGACTGTTCTGCCACCCTTGATGCCCGATTGCTCCAGCCCGCTCATTCCTACTTTTTCCCTCGAGCTTGCGGTCCCTGGCTGTTGAAGGATGCCGTGTACAAAACAACTCATGTCCGCTTGCAACTCAACCACTTCGCTTACTCCTTCCTCGATTCTCGAACCGTCGCCCATTTTGGTGTTCCTTGTCTGATTCGGATCTTTTAAGCCTTTTCCCCTATCTCTCCGTCGCTATCATGAGTCCTTCACGCAAGTCGCGGATTGCCTCCAATGTCATGTACACGAACGCCGTCTACTTCCCAAACTACCGAATATACCAAGGCGACACACCTGGAATGCTCAACTACAGCTGCATCAACCATGTTTATTACGCATATGCCAGCGTTTCCGTGGATGGCGGTGTTTTTGTGAGTTGCTTGCACCGCATCCCCGAACTTCGTCCTCAGTTTCGGGATCGCCCATGGGGGAATTGCAGCACTGACTCAGGGTCCTTTTTAGCTGAGTGACGAGTGGGCGGATGCCGGAGCTCCAGTGGACGGCGTCCAAGGTGGACTGGGCTCCCTGATGCACCTTAAACAGAAACACCCTCATCTTCAGGTCATCTTGTCCATCGGAGGAGCAAACTCGTCTGAAGTGTTTCCGATCGTGGCTTCCAGCACTCTTTTGCGGGACAATTTTGCGCGGTCCGCCCGAGGCCTTGTCGAAGCGTCAGGCCTCGACGGGATCGACAGTAAGTGCCCACCCGGAGAACGATGGAACCCTCCTCTCCATTGTGGAAGGCCCAGGACTAATGGTAAACCTCGGAAAAGTCGCCTGGGAATATCCCTGCGATGCCCAGCAAGGTTACGACTTTCTCGCCCTACTGGCCGCCATTCGCATTCATCTTCCAGAGGACCAGTTCATTCTGACAGCTGCTCTGCCGGCGAGCAAGGCCGTGCTGCAATTCATCGACCTGGGAGGCATTTCCGCCTACCTCGATTTTGTGAATCTGATGGCCTACGACTATTTCGGAGTCTGGACCCCGAAGAGCGGTCATCACGCTCAACTCTACGCCATGAACAAAGACGAGACATCCGGTTCATCAGGGGTGTCATACCTCATGTCTCACGGCTTCCCGGCTCAGAAGATCCTCCTTGGCATCCCGACGTACGGACGCAGTTTCCTACATGCTACCGGACCTGGTCAAAAGTTCCGTGGAGGGGGCGGCGACGACGGCACGTTCGAGTATAACCAACTCCCGCGCAAAGGAAGCAAAGAGACCGTCGACAAAAGACACGTCGCAGCGCAGTGTGTTGGTTCTGATGGGGGTTTCGTGACGTACGACAACCCAGATACCGTCAAGATCAAGGCGGGATTCTGCAAACAGAAGGGACTAGGGGTAAGTAATAAGCTGTTGGTGGAGGTGGTGTCGTTTTTGGCTTGCATGTTCTGTCTCAGACACTATCGACGTGTTCATCATCCTCTCGTCAATATGCAGCCTCTTTTGTTGTTGGGTTAGTTTGCTGACGAACGGCTCCGCACAGGGTCTCTTCTACTGGAACGGTCCGGCAGATGCTAAAGAAAAGTCGAGAAGCTTGATTGCGGCTGGTTTCCGCGCCCTGCACTCTTCTTGATGAAGACGGGAGGAAAGGGGATGCGATGCTCATCATCCCATCATGACGACTTATGTGTCTGTGGCCTGCGGCCTAGACTTGCGAAACTAGAACGGGAACAACGATGGCGTTTGTTCAGGTGCATCAAGCAGAAGGGCATTTCCTGGCGTTCTTCCTAGACTCTGGTTTTTCTTTCATATCTGTTCCCTACGGGTTTCCGTGTTGCGGTTTTTCTTTACTTGGGTTTGGTACACCCGGTCTCATCGTCAGTATCACCCTGGGACGGGCTGCGGGCAATTATAGTAGGGAGCAAAAGCGACGGGGCATGGTTTGCTATAGATTTCACTTACTCAATAGACGGGGCCGGAGTCTTTTCTGGCTGTGAGGAGCATTTGCGTCCTCGACACACCTCCGGGGCAATGGAGGCTCAAGCCCAGTTACCATTTCAAGTCTCGCTCCTCGTGTTCATCCCAACACCGCTCTCCATCGGTTTATTCATCCGCTCTGTCATCATCACCTTGCATCACTAGGGCATCCGAGACGCGGGATATGCCGGCCGGCAAGGGCGTCTCCTTGTCCTCAGACTCGACGGAACGCACACACGAAGTACCGTGAGCCGCTTGCGTCTTGCCCGCGCCTGGATCGGCAGACGGGCTTCGTAACGTGAAAGGGAAGCGGGAGACTTGGTTGGACGCGGGATCAAAAAGGGGGGCGGGTACGTCGCATTGTGCATACGCCGCCCCCACGAAGCCCGCGATGCAAGTGGACGTCGTGGGATCATCGGTTCCCGCCCGCGGGCTGTCGACGGGGCTGCAAATGGAAGCCAAGGGAGGTTTTCCAGGTTTGGGTTTCCAACGCCGGCTGTAACTTAGCCACAAGCAGGGCTGCCCAGACGGGTAATGAGCAGCTAATCTGTAACGGGTCACGCGGAAATGACGAGCATTTGAGCAAACTTATCGGAAAGGTGGTGTTCTTGCTCGTCTGCAGTGGTGGATAAGGTAGAATGGAAGCGATCTCACCGGGGAGCTGTCACATGCCGAGTCACATTACCCCAGCCGTGCTCCCTCCTCAGAAAGGTTGCTCTCCCACGTGGCGATAAGATAAGCTCCCAGGCTGCATCCGTCATCCTCAAGGACCTCAACGGACGGAACTCAACATTCTCTTCCGCAGATGATTGTTTCTTCATCAAGCACGCTGCGACCGCGCGGGACATTCATCATCACGGAGCCATCGCCCCTAAAGATGCTCCCGGAGTGGCAGTCGTCGTCTCCAAACACCATCGTCACCGCGACCACCTCCGACCTTCATCACCATGTCCGCAACCGATAGGGACCCGTCTCCGCCTGCGACGGCCGCCGAGCCCTCAGAGCTGCTCCATCATGATGCCGACGACGCCCCCAAGGACACGTCCCCGCCGCCGCCGCCCTTCGAGCCGCTCTTCACCCTCCTGACCAATTCCACGACCAACTCCACCGTCCACCCTCACATCCACTACATCTTCTCCGACGACGACCCCTCCGTGCTGGCCTCGGCCGCCACCGCAGACCCCTCGCACCGCGCGCTCGTCGTCGACCTCGCGCCCGCGCCCGCAGGCGACCCCGGCCGCTGGGCCGTCTCGTGGGCGTCCAGCCTCAGCCCCGACTTCGCCGTGACCGGCTCCAGCGTCGCCTTGCAGCAGAACGAGGCCGATGATGCCGACGACGACGATCGCCGGGGCGGCGGTGCGCTGATGCTCCGCGTCGAGGGCGTGGAGCACGAGGCCGTCGACGGGCGGCCCGATAGCTTGCCGAGCTCCGGCAGCGGCGCACTAGGTCGCGAGGATGTGGAGGGGCTAGCCGAGGACTTCCGGCGGCGGATGGGCGTGCTCAAGAAGGTGGTTGACGAGGGAGAAAAAAGGCGGGCTGCGGTAGAACAGCAGCAGGTCCAAGAGGAGGGCGAGGATACGCGTGATGTGGCTGTTGCTGGAGATGAAGATGTGAAAGAGACGGCCAAGGCGGATGACTGGCCTGACTCTGGATGATTCTTCACGTCCATCCACGTGGAGCCCTCACATAAATCTACATCTCGATTTTCACAGGCATTCATAGCCTTGAGCATTCTACGGACTCCTCAAAGGTAAGTTGGTTCATAAAGCATGACAAGCGGGCATTTTGCTAATCATGTACAGGCAAGGCCGCCAGACAGTACTCAACCAGAACACACTCCACCCATCTGAGGTGACATGTGTGGAAGAAATGAACCAGCTCTTTTCGATGCATACAGGAAGATTTGGGCGTATCGGTTGTTTTGATTGCATACTGGCTTTACTGTTTTTTTGTTTGGCTAAGCATGTAACTTGGTTTTTCTACTGTGCATCACACAGCATCATCATTAGCATCACGCATACATTCATGTCATTTCACTACCAGAAAAGCCACTCGGCATCACGCCATAAAATAATCAGATTGTAGGGTATTCCCATGGCAATCAATGTAACAGCATGCTAAGGGCGACAGACTCCAAGCCGAGAGAAACAGAAGATGTGATTAAAACTCATACTATGAACGCCCCTAACAAATGCAATGAAAAGCAACTCCAGAATGGGAATTCGCAAAACGCCCGTTGCGTTCTCCAATAAACAAAAGCAACGGGCATCAAGGCTATAACGAGAGGGAAACACGAGCGAGATGTGATCCAGACAGTGATAAACAAGACACAAAAAAAATTGGTTGGCAGCGGTTGCCCATGCGGTCGTCCCCATTGTCCCCTTCTCCACGTTCTCAGGGGATTCATGGTTTTCTTCTCCCATCTCTCTCTCCAAAGCAAACATATCCCAAAATAGAAAGGTGATTAGGGTATAGCCGGTCTACATATTTTGCAACCGATCCTGCACGCAGCCGTGCGAACAGCTCCGATCCCTTTTTCGCCAATAGTTCCTCGACTTTCGTATGTTGGTTGCTGAGGCGGCGTTAATTCGGTGTCGACTCAGATACCCAACGCGGACATCTAGCGCTGAGCCAACTGGGGGAGATGCAACCGCTCGCTTGCGAGCTTGCCCAAAATTTCGCCTGCACTGCTGTCTGCAACGCCACGGCTGGCGATTTGGGCCGGTTGGCGGACGCCGATTCCCTTGAAGACGTGGAGGCCGTCAATGACGAGGCTTCGCTTCTTGTTGTCGTTTTGGCCCTTGATAACGAAGATGTAGATGAGGACGATGATGACAATAATGACGATGATAGCCACTGGATTGAGTCAGTCAATTGCTTAGTTTCGAGAGTCACGAACAACATACCACAGATACCCAGGCAGATCCACTTCTTCTTGCGAGTCTTTCGGGCCGTGTTGACAGCGACACCAATCTCTTCGTTACCCTTATCGAGGTTTTCCACAACCTCCTCGCCCTTCTGCTCGATCTGAGTGACCGCAGCCTCCTGCTGGACAACGAGGGTGTCCATATCCTGGAACAGCTGAGCCAGCTCAACCATTTGTTGCTCAATCTTGACGAGAGCAGTGTGCCGATCTTGGACGGCGCTCAGAGCAGCGCGAGCACGGCCCTGGCGGTCACTCTGCATCATAGCCTGGCTAAAGACCTGTCCACCAGTGGTGTCCTCGACAGCGGCGCGGACCTCATCCTCTGACGCGTCGGGGCGCACAATGCGGTACTGGCGGGCCATCTGGTCCTGGGTGCGCTTGCGAAACTGAGACTCGACCTGCTGGTATTGCGTGATGGCCTGCTTGAGGCGGCGATCGACACGGCTGACCTGGGGGCTGTTCTTGGGGGTGCGAGAATCGGGGTTGGACTTGACGGTACGAACTCGCTCGGTGAGGCCTCGGTAGAGAGCCATGGTATCAGTGGAGAGGTTGTCAAGCTGGCGGTTGGCGGCGCTCGAGGAGGAGCTATCGGCGTCGTCGAGGGTGCGCTGCTGGATCATGCGGAGCTGCTCAAGGTTCTGCTCAACGGTATCGATGCCACGGTCAATGTCACGGCACTCGTTCAGGATAGCGTTGGGGTCGCCTTGGGCAATTGAGCCGGCGTTGTAGGCAAGAGGAGCCATCTCGACGTTGGAGCCTATTGGCGGTCAGTTGGTGATCGATATCTCACCACAAGGGTGAACAAGTGAGAACTCACCTCCGTTGTAACCTCCTTGCGCGGGAGGAGGGTTGTCGTAGTAGGTGCCAGGGCCGCCGCCGTTACCATAACCACCGTCATTCCGCTGGTCGTAGGGGTTCTGTCCGCCGTATCTGTGTCGATCGAGGTCAGTCAGGGGCTCATGATCGCGTTTCGGACGTGCGCGACTGTGGCGGAACGGGATACTAACCCGTACTATTGAGGGAGAGTCAGCAAATGTGTCGCAGAAGAAGAGAAAGTCACGGCTTGGATAATGTAGTCATGTGCGAGGGGAAGGGGACGGGACCACACAATGAGTGGCTCAAGATCAGGAGTTCAAGCAGAGCGATCAAGCGCGTGGTAGGTTTCATTCTAGTAACGAGAACCACGGGCAATGGATTGGGATGAAGCAGAAAGGGGGATGTGACTTACGCTCATGATGGGCGATTAATTGGGGAGATGGTGTTGGGAAGAGAGTCGGTGAGGGGACGGTCGTCCGACGTCTGCTTTTAAATGCTCGATCTCGTATCGAAAGTCGGCCTCGTCTCGAACTCGAATGGTGATTTCCCTTGGATGGTTGAAAGCTGAGTGGTTGGTTTACGTCTCGGGTGGGAACGACTCGCCGGGGGGGGGATTCTCGTCGCACAGCAAAGAGAGAGGATGAAAGGGCGAGGGAAGCGAGCGTCGAGACGGACTAGGAGAGGATCTGAAGGATGAGATGAATAAGGAATAGGAATGAGAATGGGATGGAGGAGGGAGCAAATGTCGGGTGAGAAGGCGAGGAGGGAGCGAGCGAGTAAGAGCTAGTGCGGCCACTGAGTTGGAGGCGCTGCCACTGGCTCGAGCTGGGGCAGTGGCGGCTGAGTACGGGCGAGGTACCTGTGGGTTTTCCTTGGGTACCTTATGCAGGGTCGCGGGTCAGTGGAGCGTCTCAGCTGACAGGGCTTCACAGGGCACCGGACCCTTACAAGTCCAGCGAAGGACCCCCGGTACCGCGCAAGTACTCATCACCAGTGGTGGTGGCCCCTTGTTTCCCAGGTCGCCGTCTGCGTCGCCGTCGCTAAATCCATTTCATTCGCCCTGGCACTCGCAATCTCGCGACGCCAACCCTATTTCCTCGTCCAGATCAGCACCCCTGACCGAGGGAAGCCCGCACGGATTGGGGGGTCAATGCCAAGCGAAAACCGCTCGAGCAGGGGTTCTTGTGTTTTTTTTTCTCTTTCTGGTACGTGGAAGAGATAAAACCCATGTGCTACAAAACGGGGGGGGGGGGGGGGTCCCTTTGATCAATGCGCCGCCGACGGGCAAACGGCAAAACGGTGAAAGTCCTGCTATAGGTACCTAGTCTAGACCTCCATCCGATTATCACAGTCACAGTGGTAGGAGAGCCTTACCTGGACCTAAGCACCCAACTCTAAGTTATACTTCAGCTCCCGACGCTATATCCTCCCATGACATTGATCAGTTCCCAGAGACACTGCAGCTACTGAAGCCACTGGAAAGCCACTGCACACCGTCCCAGGCTGACTTGCCTCCCCCTCCCCCCAAGTTCCAAGGCTAGATACCAGATCCTGGATCATTAAAGCGAATAATCCAATGAGACGGTGTGAGCTCCACTGTTTCATCTTGCCTGGTCTGCACTGGCGGCTACCTCCATTCGTTACATCTTCAATCCCACGAGTGCCAATTAAAGTCTCGAGCGATGGCTACGGAGAACAAAGATCAGCATCACTCATCCATTCAGCGCTTCACTCAGGACCCGTCATTTGGAATGATCCATCCCCAAAAATCAAGAATCCGCTGCGCCTCAGGAATCAATAAAGTCATGCACGTTGTTAGGCATGGCTGACAGCGCCTCTCAGACTCCCACCATCATCACCACCACCACCGACAAACCAGCCACAGGAAAGCCTTGGATGCGCGCTAATCCGTTCAGCTTTCCGCCCAAGTCGAGCATGACTGCTGCAAGCGTCAGCAAGCACCTCCATCGGGTCTCGAACAACAAGCTTCGCCTGCGTGGGGCCTGTGGAACCTGTCTCTCATTGCCTCCGGGATCCAAAATTGGCGTCTCAGAACCGTGTCCGAACCCTTGTTTGATGATCGTCAACGGCACTGCTGCTCCAAGACAGTCCGTCGTCGGGAACATATTCGTAACCGGCTTCAAAACATTTCTTCGGGCTAAGCCTCGACCTCTCCTAAAGATAGAATTGGACCGTGAATTGTTCGCCTGTCAAGTTTTCCCTCCCATACCACAGCCCCGGCTACCAGCTTCTCTCTCAGCCGCCTGGAGTAATTCGTATGAAGACAATAAGCTGACACTCCACATTGGGGGCCGACTCTCACGTTGCAGTTCTGACCGCTCATCAATGTGAAGGTCAAGTCGAATTTCCGGCAGGGCTTCAAGACAGGGCTTTACGTATGCAGTAACTACGTAGTAACGCCCGCGTCAGGCTCGGGTTGCATCAAATCACTTCATTTCCCACTTAACGATTCAATCTGTTCCAAACGCCTCAACTATTGGCTCTCCAGATGGCAAATCCCTCGAGAGAGAGCCCCAAACATCATTAAATCACCACACTCCGGAAACCCGTCATCCGTCTTCCATCTCTTCTATTCCCATTTCCATGCACCTATGTCCCCAAATGTCCCCAGCCGCCTGCCTCTATCACCCGTCTTCACACCACAGCATACGCAGATACGTAGCTGACGCTGAAGTCGTCAGGTTCATCGACCAACGTGCTGCGTTGATACTGGATGATGTTGAATCGCCCCTTGCCCTCGTACTCGGGCTCTTCGCTCAGCAGCTCCAGCGCCGCCATCATGACCCCAATTGGATGCCGGCCACAGACCGTATTCCGCGTCTGCCGAAGACTGTCGAGAAACGCTGCATGGTTGCCGCTCTTGACTGCATCCATAGCTGCTTCGTCAACAGCCCGGATTGTCTCGTGGATAGGTAGTCCCCAAGGCTTCGGCTGCCAGTGACGCAGCTTGACGAGGTCAGACAGGCTGCCGGTGGGTGAGTATACCGAGTAAGAGAAATTCCTGTCTCCCCAATGGCAGAAATCAGAGCTGATGATGAAGGCGTTCGCTTCGTTCATGATGTATGGGAGCAGAGCCCGGCCGATTGCTTTCTCATCTCCGCCATCAGTAGACCCGATTAGGAGAGGGACAATGTTCGGGAACTGGTCTGGCGAGTCAAACGTCTCTTGACATCGGAGGTAGAGGTATGGCATGTGCATTTCCAGTGAATGTTCGCCCTCCTCATTTTTCTTTCGCATATCCTCTATTTCGACTTCCTCCACATCGATTGCTTCTTTTAGCTTCTGGACTGTCTCTCTATCGATCGTCAAGTCACCGAAGGGCGTCGCATACTTTCCGAACGTCGTCGCTGCGCAGCCGCTAAAGCCGTAGGTGTGTGTCGGGCCTAGAATGAAGACACACTTCGCCTTGCTGAGATCGAGCGTCTTGTATGCCCATGCTGCGCATTTACCAGAGTAATCGTAACCCGCATGCCTGGAACGACGCTGTTAAGCATATACCAAGATGCCTAGGCCACATGTACTCACGGAGCAATCACAATACGGGCCCCTGGAATGGGCACTGGAACTCCATCAACGCTGCTGGGAACAGCTTCCAGGTATCCCTTGAGCTGTAAATTCAATTTCTCGGGGTCCTCTTCGTACCATGTCCCGGCCTTGCTCGCCGCTCGAGTCGCCATGTCGGCTGGGACGGGAGGTGACGATGGTAGGGAAAGCATTTGAGAAGTGAAGGCGACTACGATGATGTCTGCTTCTAAAGAAAAAAAAACCCCGACCAACCTGGAGGGCGATGTTCACAAGGGTTAAGCAAGGTTCAAGTCGACGAGGACACTTGATGAGGTCGGCAGGAGGCGGGGTAGCTCTAACCTTGCATGCCAACTCGACGTCAGCTCACAAGTGCCGTCTTGGCAGCCAACCAATGAATGGAACGCTTGAAACATGGTACGAAGGCAGGTATGCCCCGACCATGCCCTTTTCGGCAGTAACGTCTCTTAAGAAGTACCGTTTTCTGAGCTCAACAAACACAACAGAACCTGCAGGCGACAGATGAAGCAGTTTGGTGGTCTAGCTTAAATGATTAGGAGATGATTGAAAATTAATATTAGAGTAGGTTAGGGTAACTAGGTATGCGGGCGGGATTGGTCCAAGTATTAACCTTGGGATAAAATGATCCTCTGTTCTGAATTAGCTATCTCGTGTCGTTGTGATCAATCATCGATGAGTTAGACTAGTCTAGAAGAACAGATTAGATTCGCTCCGTTTTGCAAAGTAAAGGATCCTCAAATTGGGGTACTTTCAATCACATTCTTCTCTTTTGGATGTCGTGTTCCTCCCATCCTGTCCCGGTAATTACGTTGAAATAACTCGACTTAATATCTTTATCGAACATCCAATACTCTCATGAATCGCTGATTTCACCTTGCTCAGGAGTCAACCCATGATCCAGGCATAACAATTTCCTCCTCCTTCTTTATCAGCTCCCAGAATTGATACGCCATCCACTCAAATTCCGGTGCCCATACGAGTTGCCAGTCTTTAGGACGCGGCCCGACCTCGAGGCGCAACAGCCGAATGGGGATATAATAGTTCTCGTTCCATCCTGTCAGTCTTCCACCCCTGTAATTTGTCCAATCGGTTCTAACTCCCCCGGACGGTCGGATCAGCGTCCTTGACTTCACAATCGCATCTGCATCCAGCGCTCCTCTCACTTTCTCGATAGCCACCACTTCTCGGCGCCCGTACTCAACCAAGTCAACTCCTGCAACTTCCAAATCCGAGACCCATTTCTGGATAGTCTTCTGGATAACGTTGTCCCAATGGTCGAATTCTATGTCCGGTGACATGTAGCAAAGCGCGCCTGCGACAGCAGAGACGAGGGGCGTGCCCCGCCAATTGGGGACGTGGTAGGCGTCCCAGGGAGTTACCGTCTCGATGCTGTTGAGGTCTTCGAGTTCTGCTACCGAAACTATGTTCTGGACCATTTCGCTCCAACACTCGCGGTATCTCGCAATCACGGGGAATACCTTTCCAGGAAAGACTGCCTCATCAGCGAATCGTATACCCAGCGCCAGAGCTGCCGAATGAATGAGCGATATCTGCTCGCGAGTTGACTGCTTGACATCACCAGCTGTCACTTGTCCATCTTTTTCAAGAAACTTCAAGAGGACATAGTGTGAGGTCATGTGAAAGGAACCGAGTCGAAATGCTTCGAGGCGACACCTTAGCGGGCTCGTGTACAAGGTAGGGAGAAAACTGTCTTGAAACGCCTCCACACCGGCATCGCCAGGGTTAAAGTCCGCGATCATGTTGAAGGCTTTCGATATCAATGTGCTTTCCGTTCCATCCATGTATGAGTTGAAAAGTTCAACGATTCGCTGCCGGTTGTTTTCACGCTCGGTTCCCCTCTGGCGTCTTATAGGAGGGTCGGCAACGAGCAAACCTAATGGGCAACTAGGTCCATGTCAGATCTTGCTCCAAAGTTCCATATGGACCATTCTTACCCAGCTTCAGATTCAGGTGGCACAACCAAGCAATCATCGAGTCCCATGCGGAGGAGGAGCTTGCAAATCCCGTAGTTCCTTCTGTGCGTTGCATACTACTTAGTCGTCAGTATAAATTTTCCCGGAGACAGAAGCTTGAACTAACATATAACAGAGACGAGCCACTTTGAGTTTTGTCAAATGGAGATGCCTTGCGCGCACTGAAAAGCTCCAAGACGCCCTCCTCATCACCAGTTTCTATCTTTGTAATGATTTCAGAATCGTGAGGTACTATGTTGTAGACCCTGTAGTGGCACATCCATCCTCCGGGACTCGAAATGGAGGCCACCTCGTAGATGGATTGGGACAGCCAGCCAGGCCATTGGACGCAGGCTTGCCATACTCCTGTGCCTTTAGTATACTCCAACGCAAATTTTCCCCACTTGAAAGAGGAGGAAGTTTTCGTCTTAGCAAGCGGCTTTACCGTCCGGGAAACTGAACTGTTTTTTCGGACCCAACCCTCCTGAGTTTGTTCGTCTCTGTATGGATAGAACGGCCGCTGTTTCGTCTTCTGAGTATCCATATATGCCTCCTCATCTTCGTCGTCGTCATATGCAAACACCGGCCGTTGTTTCGTATGCCGAGTATCCATATATGTCGTCAAGTCGGCCGTGACGAGTCTTGAAATGAGCTTGGGGGTTTCCACCTGTCGACGGTCCATATACGTCGTCAGGTCAGTCGTGACTCGTCTCGAAATGAGCTCGGGGGTTCGACTCGTCAACGCACTTGTTTTTAGGTTAGCTTAACTCCATCCACACTAGCGCGACAAGATTCGGCTTACATGTTGTAGAACTGGGCAGACAGTTGGAGCCGGTTGATCAAACGGGACAGCCTCTGCTGATACTGGTCCAGGTGTTCCTTCTTCATTGTGACTTTCAGAGCTGCAGCTTTCTTCTTCATGCCTTTTTTCGAGTTTATCTGTGTGCTCATGTCCTTGATCAGCTTGGTGAGGCCATCACAAGCTTGCGTTGCAATGTTCAGACTGCGAGTGACCGAGGGGTCATTTTGGGACAGTGACGAGTTGTCGGATTCGAGTTGTTGTTTGATTCCGTTGAACATGGTTCCCAGGTCATCCATATCCGACAGCATCTCCTGGATCTCGTCCGGGATATCTTTGACTTCCTGCCATAGCTTGCGAGCCTTGACAACGCACTTGACGATGTCGGTCGTGATCTGGACAAAGGCTATGGAAGCGGCGGCGGCCTCCATGGTTTGGCGTGAGGCGTAGGGTTAGGTGTTCGACATCAAATGTAGTGCTAGGCACTAGGGGAACGGTTGCGGGTGGTCGGCTCGAAGTGCGGTCGGTGTGAATAGCAAATGGCCAACAAAGACGCCGGACGCCCATGGACCGAGATAAAGACTAGAGGTTTTTGAAGCGTAGAAATGGAAGACGACTCATGACGCCAACGATTCCGTGTCGCCCTAGGCATAGCCCAAGCTGGCGGCCTGGTCGTCCGGGGGCCTGCCGCGCCCCATTGCTTTGCCGCGGACTTTCATGCGGTCCCGGGTTACGCGCCCAGGCTGAGCAATGGATGCGAGGTTTCTTGACGAATTACATGCCACTGTTGGTTGTTGGATCTGCCCGTTTTGTAACAACCCCTGCGTATCGTTGCACCAACCATCAAATTTTGTGGTCATGAGTCAGTGATAGAGGCAGTGTCTTCTCCGGTGGGCGATGAGGGAAATGCCTTGCTGTTGGTTTGAAGTGTAGAGCTTGACATGCACAAAGTGGTGGCGATATTTGCCAGTATTTTACATGAGTCGTGGAGCAAGTTCATGTCAGATACAGTGGGAAGCATGTAGCCGTAGCGCCACGGGAAGACATCAGCGGTAAGGGCGGTGCGGCCCGCCTGTCAGGGCGCTAGAGGTCGGTCACGCTGAAGATTCCATTGGATTGGATACTTCGTACATTTGCAGCTCACAAGTTGGGCGCTTCAAACGCACGCCAAGTACTAAAATTACACTTATTAGTACGGGGTGCTGTAGGTTTTCTCCAACACCACCGTTGGGACCACGAAATGTACTGTACAACGGGATCTTGGCTCGGGTGTTTCCACGTCGGGGCGTCTTGCACACGTTCGCACGTAGACTATACATTCCGTCATTGACAACGAACTATCGATGATGTCTCTCCCACGGCAGCATTGTGGTTGGTTGCACGACAGTATCCCGTGTCACTAGTCTGTTACCCTAGATAAGCCTGGTCTGTTCCGTTGTCTTGTACCACCACACCGATTTCAGCTTCTGGTTAGAGTTGTCTTTCATCCCTTGCTAGCTAGCGGTGTCTCAGTCCTTTTGGGTAATTATTGGTGTGTATCCCGTAGATGGAAAATGAAATGTTGCCCATCCGCTCGGATCAAGACCTAGACTTCCCCGACAGAAGACGGTATTGGCCACTAAGTGCCGGCACCAACGGGATACTTTCTGGGGAGATTGAAAACAAAAAGCACAGCAGGATTCTGTTGGGGCACTGAATGTGTTGTGGTCCGATTCGGCTAGGATATTCCCGGGATTCAGGTCTGTCGGTCTGTTGGTCTGTCCCTTCAAACGACTTACACAAAGTACGCATACCTACCCAGGTAGGTAGGTACCTTGTCAAAAGGAGGAAGCAGACCAGGGAAGAGGTAAAACACGGGGAGCGATCCAACTTTTGATACCTGGTAAGAAGTACAGAGTACTACAGATACACGTACGATACATTGATTTTTACCCGTCCTGATTTGGCCATTCAAGGGAATTTGGCAATGCCGCAGCGGAGTAAAGCTCAGATGGTGGTGGGAGACAGGCCGGCCCCGGCTTTTTGCCATGCTCACTTATCAATCGCTCGACAATCTCAATCTTTGGGAAACCCGATCTCTGAAAATACCGGGAAATGCTGTTAGTTAAACCGGTGCCCCCACCACGTTGCGCAGCCCTTCACTTGGAGAGGCAGAACGATCTTGTCCCCCGAAGCCGGAGGCACACAGTGGCAACAGGTGACCCGGAACACAGGCATCCGTGCCGAGCCGACGAGGGACCTGGAGACGTGGAGGGAGGTCATCTCCACTTGTTTTGGCTGCGGATCCTCGATTCGACCAATTCCTTGTGGTCTTCTCCCGAGCCGTCGCGGTGGGGGTGAGTGGGTGCATGCGGACGAACGAGTTAAGTGAGCGATGCTGAGCCGTGTCTCTGTACAATGTGCGACTTTTCCCCCTTAATGGGCGAGGAAATCGAGGGTAAGTCGGGGAGTACCGGCTGGGGAGAGTCGCAAACAGGCCAGACGGTGTCTCAGCGCCCTGTGCTCGGCACCTCATATACGAAGGAAGTCCTGACGAGGTCCAGGACTTGCGACTGGGATCGGGAATCGAATCGGTCGGAAGGAATGTTGGCCAGGGCGAATGCACGATAACGCTCCAGCCTTCAGCAGACGACTGCCGTGCTGTGTGCGTGTAGAGGAGTAGTCTACTTGGGAGGACCTAGACCGGCTCTTCCAACGCGCAAGCGGCCGGCAGGTTGGAGCTAGACATCGCGGAGCCCCCTTCTTGCCTCCCGCTGGCATGGTCTCATCTGCTTGCTTCCCCGTTTCGATAAAGCAAATGTTTTGGTTTGTTTTCGAAAAAGAAGACAGAGTGACATTCTTCTTATTTGAAGCAAACGACCTGTCAACATGAGCATGTCTGTGATTGTGTGTGACTGTGGGAGGGTGTCGGAGTTATTGTCCGTGGCGGCTGACGTTGGCGTTGTGGTGGAGGTGGAGGATGTCCATTCGCACGGGGTCCGATCGTAGGTTCACTTTACTTGACAGGCATTGCCCCGACGACCGGGGGGTCTTGTTGTTGGGTGCTTCCTTGTTGGTTATCTGATGGAGAGAGAGCTTTCAATATGTAGTCTAGGTACGTGTAAAGTCCGAATACGTTGGTTGCATGCTGGTACCGCTGTTACTTGTCACGACTACTGTACTCAAGGCTGGCTGAAAAAGCCGAATTCTCTCGCAGTGGCTGTCATTATTATTAATCTAGTCTAAGCCATTCCCGCTTTTGAACGATCCATTGCTCTGGGCTTCCTCCATCGCCACCACCATCACGGAGCTACCTGCAGCGTACTCCGTAGACTACCGCTAACTACTGTAACCGCAGCTACCGCAACGATACGACCGAGTGATCGGGGCGCCGAGTAGAGTTTTTTGCTGGGTTGTTCCCCAAGATTGCCCATGGTTTGCCAGGCCCTCACTTTTTCATGGCAAACCTTCGTGCAGGGCTTGTTGTATATGAAAGGGCAAACACGGCACTTTCTCTCTCCCCTTTTTGCTTCTCACTCTTCAACTGTCCCGACAAAGACACCTCGTTTGTACTGCAGCACTACTACTGCACTGCGAGCGTAGGTACCCGACCCTTGTCTCACTTCAGCAGCCCCCCCCCCACAAGCGGCCCTCGCACGCGCTGTGATTGGGCGCCCCTCCCTAGGCTCTCTGGCCCCCGAGTCCACTGCAAGTCCACTGCAAGTCCCCTCTAGGCCCAGGCCCCCAGGCCCCAGGGCGATCGCTCGGTTCACGTCACGTCCGCCCCCGTCCAGTCGCATTCCGTCATCGCAAAGGAACCAGAAATCTCCCTCCCCGCCCATCGAACTCTCTTCTTTCCTCCTCCATCCTCCTCCACCACCATCGACATCACCATTCGATCCCCCCAATCACTGAGCCCTCACCCACCGCTCAGACGCCTTCTCCGGCGTCCATTCGTCCCTCACCATGGGACTCCTCCAGAAGATGGCCTGGTCCAAGAGCACCCGCATCAAGGTCATGATCGCCCTTGACACGGCCTTCTTCATCCTCGAGCTCACCACCGGCTTCCTGGCCCACTCGCTTGCTCTCATGGCCGATGCCTTCCACATGGCCAGTAGCGTACTCGCGCGCCGCAATTGCATCTTCAACTGACCGGTTTCGCAGCTCAATGACATTATCTCCTTAATCATCGGACTCTGGGCCGTATCTGCCGCGCAAAAGGCCACCACTGACGAGTTTACCTTTGGTGTAAGTTCTCATCGCATCAGTCGAGATAAGGATGCTAATCCTTCATTAGTGGGTGCGTGCCGAGATCCTCGGTGCCTTCTTCAACGCCGTCTTCCTCATCGCCCTCTGCGTCTCCATCATCCTCGAAGCCCTGACCCGATTCATCGAGCCCCCAGAGATCACCAACCCCCAGCTGATGCTCATCGTCGGTTCCGCTGGCCTCTTCTCCAACCTCGTCGGATTCTTTGTCCTCGGCGGCCACGGTCACGGCCACGGCCACTCCCACGACGACCATGACGAACACGATCACAATCACGTCCACGACCATTCGCACAACCACGTCCACGACGAGGAGGAGGGCCGCGCCGGTCTGCTCTCCCACGACGAGCACAATCACAATCACCACAGGGACGAGTCCAGCGCTGCCGCCAGCCGCCTCTCCGGTCACCACCGAGGACGCGACAACCGGCGATCCAGTAAGAGCGGACACTCGCGTCTGGCCAGCATTGAGGATATGAGCATTCACCCTGCCAGCTTCCGTCAAGATATTATCGCCGCGAGCATGGCAACTGGGGGCGATTCCACCAGCGAAAGCGAGAACGAATTCGATGCCACCTTTATCGCTGAAGAGGATGAGGCGGATGAAGAGTCACCCCTGCTCCAGGGCGTTAAGAAAGGCAGCAACTCTCTCAGCGCTCACAAGCAGCCAGCTCACTCTCACCCGACCATCCGCCGCCCACGACGTGACTCGAGCGTCCACGACGGTCACAACCACACACTGCCCAACAAGCCTGGCAAGAAGGGCCATGGCCACAGCCACGACGACATGGGCATGAACGCCATGGTCCTGCACGTCATCGGTGATGCCCTGGGGAACATTGGTGTCATGGCCACGGCTCTTATCATCTGGCTCACCGACTGGCCCGGCAAGCTCTACGCCGATCCCGCCGTCTCGCTCTTCATCACCGCCATCATTCTCAAGACTTCGATCCCGCTTACTAGTGCTACTGCTCGCGTTCTGCTCCAGGCGACTCCTGAACATGTCAGCATCAAGGATATTCGAGAGGACATTGAGGGGCTCCCTTGCGTCGTCACCTGCCATCACATCCATGTTTGGCAGCTCTCCGATACCAAGCTCGTCGCCAGCATGCATATTCAGGTCTCCTTCCCCATCGACTCTCACAGTGGTGAGAAGTACATGGAGCTCGCTCGTCGCGCACGCAAGTGCCTCCACGCGTACGGCATCCACAGCGCCACCATCCAGCCAGAGTTCTGCCTCGACCAGAAGCATATGCAACAGGAGGAAGCTGCCGCTCTCGCTCTCGATGGGGGCATTGACGGAAAGAATGAGATCTGCCTCCTCGAATGCGTTGAAGACTGCCAGGGCCAGGGCTGCTGTACCAACGTTGAGGCATCGTCCAGGGGTTCATCAACTCGCCGCGCCAGCGAGTCATCTCACAGCGCAACTAGTGGCCATGGACACGATCACTAGGTTGATCTTGACCAGTCCATGAGTTGGTACTCCCTAGGGAGCATTATGGGATCTGGCCAATACGAATAGGGACTTGCTTCCCCATGGGCACCATGTGTCCAGAGACCATGAGCCGAATACGGGCTCTCTTTCTCCCTAACCGGGTAACTTTCTTAATTAAAAGGATTGGGCGTTTGAGTGTTGTTTGTTTTGTTTTCTCGGCGGCTGCCTTGGGCATGAGTTGGGCATAAGGGTGTCATGCTTGGTAGAAGGGTTACAGTGTATGATAGATACGCCGACAGTGCTATGACGAGTGGTTTCTTTTGTCTTCCAAAGTGCGTCTTCTAAGTGTGTTGAATCTTGGGAAATACAGGGTGACGCGTAATCCCTCTACGTGTCACCGTAGTTTAAAAGCGAACAATCAAAGATGATCTATAGGTTCCATGGTTTCTTCTAAAGTCCTCCTATTCATAGTGGAGGAATCCTCTCTAGTCTGCCTGAACTTCGTCGTTGTATCCGCACCAAACATAAAGCTGAGATGTCTCGCCATACGCATGTGCAGGTATGTCATTATATCTGAGATGAGAATTTCCAATGGCCCCTTTTGTGATCCCCCGCCGATCCAAATATGCCATCTATTCAACCATTATCCAACCCCCCCCCTTCCCAGCCCTTTTCGGTTTCATAAAGCATCATTACTTATTTACACACTACAAATACATACACACGCATAAGCACAAGCCTGGGTAGGGCGTTCATGACTTGGTTGGCGGTGAAAGGGGCAAGACCACCTCCTCGCCGACGCGAAAGTCAGCGACGGCTTCGACGCCCTTGTAGTTGTACTGCACGCGGAGTGTCTTATCACGGTCAGGCGCCGGGTCCCAGAAGCCCGGGATGCGGCTCTTGCGGACGCTGCTGGGGATGACGAGGGGCGGTCCGGGGTTGCTGGAAGAGTCGTCGATCAGCGCGGCCAGGGCGATGGTGACGTCGGCAACGTGCTCGCCGGCAAGGTCGCCGTTGGTGTTGGGCACGCCGTACTTTGCGCTCATGATGACGAGCCCGCCCAGCGCTATCTGGCGCTTCTGGCGCGCCTCGACCGGCTGGGCGAGGAGGACGGTGACGTTGTCGGCCTCGTACCGGCTGCGAGCGACGGCGAC
>WPDF01000345.1:0-49582 GCA_019137265.1 Neonectria coccinea
ATATATATATTTATTAATAAAGACTAATATATAGTATTTAGCTAATCTTTACTTTACTAAAGGTCTTATATAAGACTTTTAGCTACTAACTTAGAATACTATATAAAGGTACTAATTATTACTTTAGTACTTTTATATAAGGCTACTTAATTAAGGCTTTTTTAGCTATATTATAATATATATTATAATATATATTATAATATATACTATATATATAAAGATAAAGGAAATATTACTTATATAAACCTTAGTTAAGAATAATAAGGTCCTTTTATAAGGACCCCTTCTTACCTAATTTAATAGGGTTATCTTAAGTTTTATTTTCCTTTAGCTTAATTAAGTCTTTAAAGGTTCTTAATCCCTTTAGTAAACCCTATTAAGGTTAAATAGAACTTAGAGTATTATATATATACTTATTATTATATATATCTTTATTAGAGTACTAAATAGTATAATCTAGTATTATAGTTTAAGGCTTTACCCTAGCTTAAGCTAGATAAAGAGGTTATCTTCTAATTATAATAAGGCTTTACAATAGGATTAATTAGTAGTAAATAGATATTTAGCTTAAATAGGTAGGAAGCTTTTAGCTTCCTTCCTTTCTTTTCTTAACTTTAGTAATAACCTTATTTTAACACCTTTCTATAGCTACCTAAAGGCTAGCTTATTATATTTACTAAAGTTCCTCTTATACTAAACCCCTTATAAGAGTAAGATCTTTATAATAGATACTTACTACTAAATTTTACCTATACCTAACTAGCTTAAGAGTTAAAATAAGCTTCCCTCCTAATTAATCTTAATATATATAAAATTCACTATTAATAAACCTATAATTAAAGAGTCTTAAATATAATTCTTCTATATATATATATAGCTTAATAATACCTTTAAGAGTATATTTCTACTATATATTATAAAGATATCTTAAAATAAAGATTATAATAATTAACCTAATATATTTCTTATTTATATTAAGAGTATAATTAGTAAGCCCTATAAGTAATAATATATTAGCCTTTACTTAGTTATATAGTAATAATAGAAAGGGGAGAATACTTATAATTATATTAATTATTAGGAATTTATACTCTTTAAAGTAAGTATAACCTAATAGCTTAATAACTATAAGGTATTTATCCTTATAATTAGATTATAATTATCTATTAAGAGATAACTTAATTATAAAGAGTAGCTTAATAAATATACCTTCTTTACTACTTTACTAAAGGGATTTAATAGAGTCTTTAAAGACTATTAACCTAATAAACCTACTAATAATAATACTCTATATTAATCTAATAATATAATATAGATTAACTTAATTAATATAAAATATAGCTAGCTATATTACTATTATTTTTATTATAATAAAATTAGATATTTTAAATAGAACTACCCTAAGCTATAAGGATAGTTTAATACTAGTTTAAGTATAATTAAACTAACGCTTAAAGAAGAAAAGGTCTTTAATTAGGGAGATTAATTCCCTTTTAAATAAGTATATAAAAGAAAAAGCTATTTAGAATTAAGCCTAAATTAACTAAAATTAAGAATATATATATTATTCTATTTAGGTATACTATAGGTCTAAACTAAGCTAATCTTTAGCTAGATTAATTAGGATCTATATACTATACTATACTCTAATAGCTAATTAGTTAAGACTCTATTTAAACTAGGTTATATATAGCTAGACTAACTTAATCTAGCTAATTAAGTCTATTAAGGCTATATAATTAAACTAAGTTATAAACTAGCTAAGTAATAAGGAATACTATATAAGTAGTAAAGTATTATTATTAACTTATTTCTAAGGATAAATAGAAAACTAGCCTTTATAAAGGAATTCCCTATTAGATATTTAGAAAGAAGTACTCCTTTAAGTGCTTAAGTTCCCTTAGGAAGGAAGACTATACTAAGTAGATATATTATATATATAGCTAAGCCTATTAAGGATAATAGAGTAATAGTATAAGTAATCTAAACTGCTTATTAGCTAACTTCCTAGAGAAGGAGGGTATATTATAGTTTAGAGCTTTACCTTAGCTTAAGCTAGATAAAGAGGTTATCTTCTAATTATAATAAGGCCTTACTATAGGATTAATTAGTAATAGATAGGTATTTAGCTTAAATAGATAGGAAGCTTCTAGCTTTCTTCCTTTCTTCTCTTAACTTTAGTAATAACCTTATTTTAGTATCTTTCTATAGCTGCCTAAAGGCTAGCCTATTATAATATTATAATATAAAGTAGGCTACCCTAATTAATCTAAGTAATTCTAATAATAAGCTAACCTATATAAAACCTTAAGCTCTTACTTAGATTATTAATTCTCTTCTTTTTATATTTTCCCTTTAGTATTATAATTATATAAATAATCTTATTAATTATAACCTTCTAAAGGAATTCTAATTAAGAGTAAAAAAAGCTACCTAAGTATACTAATTAAATACTAAAGTATATAATAATCTAGTTAGAGTCTTTATTTAGTTAATTAGTCTTATAATTATAAGTAAAGAGTTTAAAGGCTTCTTCCTTCTAAAGAAGATAATAAAGATTAATATATATATAATAATAAATACTCTAAGAGAAATATTAATACTCTTTAGGTTTTAGTAATTTTATACCTCTTAAAGTATTAAATAACCCTTATATATAATATATAAGCTAATAGATTAATTAATATATATAATCTAAATTTTAAGATTAATTTAATTAAGAAGTTTTATATAAGCTTAAAAAGTTATAATCTAAATAAGCTAGCTTTAATTAACTATTTAATTTAAACTTATATATAAGCTATATAATTATTAAACTCTTTTCTAAAGATAGAATTATTAATTAAAAGGTTTAAAATAAATAGCTAATTATTAATTTAATTTAATTTATTTATACCTAATTTAGCTAATAGCTTTCTAATCCCTCTTCTAAGTAACTTAGACTAGTCTATAATAAGAGGGAAAAACCCTAATAGTAAGCTATAGGATAAAAAACCCCTTATTACTCTTACCTAAAGGGGAAGTAAATTAAGCTTAATATATATTTATAGTAGTATATAGTATAGATAGGTCTACTTTATAAGAAAAGCTAATTGTATGCCTATAATAATAAATCCTTATAGGGCTTAACCCGAATTATATACTAAAACTCATTCGATCCTAAGGTAGGCCTAAGTCACTCACGCTATTCCTTATCCTCCTAGGTATTATCCTCCTTATTAACTAACATTAGTATACCTTCTCTAACTTTTAATAGCATTCACTCTCTTATTAGGTCAATTAGCCTAAATACTATAGGGGCAGGACCTAGACCTAGGTCCAGTCCAGCCCGGGGCCGCTTTAGAGGCCGCCTAGGCCCCCTCTAGGCAAGGTAGTTCGGGGCCATAGATAGTATTAGTATCAATAATGCCGCTGCATCCTATGGCGGGCACGCCACACGTCCGTACTCATTCGGAATACTAAATCGTATAGGTCTCTCTACGTAGGCATTCCTCGCTCGTTCCCACTCCTTCTGCACCACGCGGCACGCGCGGGACCACGCTGGGTGCGGCCCCTTGCAGTTGCAACACACCGTAGGGATCTCGCCAGTAGAGGCAGGGCATACCGTATCTCTCGCGTAACGAGACCCTCCACAGCGGCCGCACCCAGCCTATTCCCAACAGTATCGCGCGATATATCCGAAGCGGAAGCACTTAAAGCACTGCCTAGGTTGAATCTCCCCTAAATAGGGCTCAGTCTAACAAACCTCTACAGCCACGATCGTACCTTAGTCGCAGAGTTTATTCGCATCTATTGGTTCAGTCAACAATATAACTAGTGACCGATAAGGTCCAGCCGCACGGCAGCTTCGCAACGGTTTCATAGCATGCACCTTAACGCCGTTTGCATATTGGATATCTACTGCGAGGTCCTTAAGCGAGCCTCCTGTACGGCTAGTTAAGACCCCTTTAGCAACCACCACGAACTGCCTTAGGACCCAATGCGCACCCGTACTGAAGATAGTAGGGATCCACACATCATCCTTTAGGAGATCCATGATCAGTCCGCAAAAGACGACTATAATATCCCCGCTAGGGAGGCAGCGTAAGGCCACTACGGGAGAGGGATGGTCCCTTAGGAGGGCACAATTAATAGATATTATAGTATCCAATAGTATATAGAACGCAATATCAGGAGCCATACTTAGCGACCTAATAATAATCTCCCTAGCGAGGCGAGGAAGGACTATCTTAGATAGTGGCGCTATAGGGGACTAGAGTGTCCCCTTATTGCGAGCGACTTAGGCCTAAGTCGGGTCCTTAGCGGGTTTCTAGAGGGCAGTTAAGACTGCTTTTTTAACGGTAAGTATGATTGTTTCTATAAGGGCGGGCGAGATTAAGATCTCTCCGCTTATGCGTTAGGCACAGCTTATAGTAGCATCAGCTAGGATAGCTACTATTTCCTAAACCAAGGAGAAAGCAGCTACCAGGACGATTACTTTAAGTTTATTTTTAGTCTTAATAATAAGGTCTTCGAATCGATCGCGGGTTATTTCTATACTAAGCTTGGCCTACAGTTAGTATGGGTTTCATAGTGAAAAATTTTTTTCCTCGAGGGGAGGAGGGGGATAGTCTATAACCTTAATATCCTCCATTTCGCTTAACCCGCCTGTCGCACGCGATGCAGCGATGATGCAAGAGCGAAAAGAGGGTAAAGAAGGGTCGTAGAGAAAGATACTTAAGTTAGAATTAATTTTAGGTATATAGCTAAGGTATAGTAGGGGTAATTATTAAATGTTCGTAAAAGGTTAAATATATTATTATAAGTATATATATATAGATATAAAGGGCTAATTAGAATTATTAAGAGAATTTAAAGAGAATTTACTTAATAATAATTAATTTATATATTAAAGATATATTTCTTCTAAAAGAAATAAGTTAATATTAATATCTTAAATTATAATAAGTATTATATATAAAGTAATCTAATTACTATCTATCTTAAGTTTATTAAGAGGGATACTTTAATTAGGAACTTTTTATATATAATAGAAATTAGTTAAAATCCTAAAAATAATATATTAATAATTCTTTTATATATAGATTTTATACTTATTCTAAAGAGAAATAAACTTTATAAATTTATTTTAGATAATTAGAGTATAAATTATATATAGAGTAATCTAATTAGTAAGCTTTCCTTTAATAAAGAGAATATATTTTATAAGTTTATTAAAGAAAGACTAAATTATATTAGCTTTAAAGAAGTTATTAATATATAAATATATAATCTATTAATTTAATATATTTAATTAGAGTTAATACTATTAGCTCTTAATATAGATATTCCTTATATTAAATTTATATATATAGTATAATTAGATTTAATCTTCTTAATAATATATATATTAATATTTAGCTTTATCCTTATATAAAATCTTAATTAGATTAATAATAGCTAATATAATTTAAGCTACTATTTATAAAGGTATTTTAATCCTATAGTCTAAATAAGTAAAGAATAATCTTATTTTAAGATATTATATTATATAAAGATACTATTTTAGTATACTTAAAATAATAATTATAAATTAGCTAATATAGAATTAAATAATATATCTTAAGTATATATTAATATATATATATATCTATATACTAAATCTCTTTAACTTCTTATAGTTATTAAGATACTAAAGGAAATTTAATCTAAGAATAATAAAGTCTATATAATACTTAAAGTTCCTTTCTTAATATCTTTAGATCTCTTTTAAGAAGATTAATTAATAAAAATTATAAAGGTAATTTTAAGTAATAAAGATATTCTTACTTTATTATATATAATAATAAAGATATTCTTAATTAAACTATTAAATTATATTTAATCTTTAAAGATTCTTTTTAAAGAATTAAATTATAATTATAAAAGTAATTACTCTTTCTTTACTTATATAATATTATCTTTTTATATTATTCTTCTAATAGATTATTTAAATTATAAAAAGGAAAATAAAAAGCTTATTCTATATTTAAATATTATAAAGAATTAAGAAATTAAAATACCTATATAAATAAAAATAGAATTATATATACTTAATTAGTTCTTTTATAATTTAAATATATTATTATTATATAAATCCTTAGGTTAAAAGCTATTACTTTAAGGTCTAAATACTAATTAGCTAGATATTTTATATACTAAAAAGTTTATTTATTTAATTAAGAATAATAAGAATTAATAATCTTTAAATAAAAAGCTTAAATACCTTTTTATACTAAAAGTTAAATAAATATTAATATAAAAAATCTTATTTTATAAGCTAGAATTTAAGTATTTAAAGGCTAATTAATTATTATTTTTATATAATAAGATTAATATTAATTTAGGTAAGAATAATATAATAAAAAGAGCTACTCTTAAAGAGAAAGAATATCTTCTTTTATATATATTTTAGATCTTTTAGAAGCTATAATATAATTCTTAATATAATAATAATAGTAAAGAGTATTCTAAGTATAGAGCTTAAAGATATATATAATTAATAAATTTATAAAATTAAAAATCTAGGATTTAGGTTATTATACTTTTAGCACTCCTTAGCTAAGGTGCTACCATACTTAGCCCTATAGGTATATTGCCTAACTAAAATAGTCCACGCATCGATTTATCATCACTTGCTAAGCCTCGCTGACCTTTGCTAACGTTTCAACCAATATAACAACCTGTTGTCTCTAGGCACTAAAGACTCAACAAGGACTTCTCATTCCTCATTAATCCAGTATCATAACGGCCATGTATACTCCGCCCGAGGACGCAGAGGCATCTCGATCCAACCGTCGCAAGGGTACGTCCAGCTTCAACATGGTGAACCAACATCTAACAAAACATCAGTCTGCGACCTGTGCTTCACCAAGAAAATCAAATGCGACATGCTCAAGCCCGTCTGCTCAAACTGCATCCTCTACAAGGCCGACTGCAGAACCAGCATCATACGCCGCAAGGCGAATCCGCCCAAGGCAAAGGCCGCGCTGCCCCCGCCTCCCGAGCAAGAGTATGAAGCCAAGAGAACCCGAAGTGAGACGGGAACTGATTTATGTCTAGGCAAGGCCGTGTGGGTGTCCTGGAGTCGCGGCTGGCCCGCATTGAAAATCAACTACAGCAAGTCCTCGACGCTGCGAAGGATGCGCACCAACCCGCGGACCCTTCACCGCAGGCCAGCGAGGAGATCATGCCAGATGCTGCAAGCAACTCCGAAGGCCAAGAAGCGACCACAAGTGAAGAGGGCGCCGAAATTCCCTGGAAGTTCGACCCTATCGACCCGCATCTGTACCGCGGCCCTGAACCAGACGCCTTTGTCCTCCCGCCCCTGGACGAGATCCTGCCCATCATCGACCACTACTTTGAATGCTTCAACACCGTGATCCCGCTCTTCCACCAAAACACCTTCATGAAGATGCTGCAGACCTGGTACACGGACCGCGCCGGCCGGGACAGAGGCACCTGGGCCGCCGTACAGATCGTCATGGCGCTCGGGTTCCGCACGCCGCGGCTGACCAACACGGACAGTCCCGCGGTGCAGATTGAAAAGGCCGACGTCTGTCTCAAGAATGCCCAGGCCGTCATCTCGGAGCTGGTAACCCGGGAAAGCGACCTTCTCGGCGTCCAGATCCTGCTGGGCATCGTGATGCTGTTCCAGAATAGTCGAGATCCGAAACCCGCGAGCGTCGTCATCGGGACGGCGGTCAGGCTGGCCCACCGGCTGGGGCTGCACGCAACAGCAGCGACGAAATTCTTTACCCTTGAAGAAGCTGAGCAGAGATCCCGTGTGTTCTGGATTGCTTATACTCTCGACAAGGTGAGTAGCCTGCTGGCATATCTGAATATCTACTCTACTTACACCCGTAGGATATTTCCCTAAGAGCGTTGACGCCGGCCACCCTGTTCGACGATGATATCGACGTTCCCCTTCCACTGCCAGCTCCCGCGGACAGCGCCGGTCTGATCTGGACGCAAAACGGTCAAATATACTTCAACTACCACCGCAGACGCGTAGAGCTCGCACACATCGAGGGCAAGGTGTACGACTTGCTGTACTCCAACAGAGCTACCAAGGTCAAAGGCCACGAACGCCAACGGCGCGTCGTGCGGCTGCAAGGCCTGCTGGACCAGTGGTACGAACGGCTCCCAGCAGTATTCCACATCGAGAACGTCGCGGCCCACGTCGGGCCGAGCCAGCTGATCCAGTTGACCAAGATGCATCACGCGTTTCTCTTGGCCGAGGTTATGACGCATGGCATCTACAGCCACAATGCCGACTGGGTCAAGAGGATAAGCTCCTTTAGCCGCTCGGCCATAATGAACATGTCGAGCATTCCTGATAAAAATCGAAACGTTAGCTGTACTAGCCACAGCGCTCAGGGAGGACCGTTGCCGGACGGGTGGACCAAATGTGTCGAAGTCAGCCGAGGTTGCATGAAGCTATTCCAGGGAGCAACGCCAACCGAGTGTCTCATATGGTCAGTCGATGTTTGCTTTCCATTCTAGATTCCAAACTAACTTCAGTAGGCAATGCAGTTGCGCTCACTTTTCCAGCCTCATCATCATCCTCTCCAACATGGCCATCAACCCATCCCACGGCCTAGTAGCCTTCGACCAGCACCTGGCCCTCCGTGCCCTCAACCTATTCGACAGACTGCTCGAAATGGTCGAGGACGAATCGTTCCGGGCCCTGCGCCAAGTCGTCGGCGAGCTGAGCGTGAAGGCCACCGCGGCGGTGGAGACGTATCGGCTGGAGAATGTCCCCTCGACCGATGTGTTTGAGGGCCTCGACGCGCGTCAGATAGATATACTGAACTCGGCGGCGGAACTCGAGTTTCTGCCGCGGGATGCGGAGTTTGATGGTGGCGGTGTTTTTGCAGCGTTTGATACCGAGGATGCGTTTCAGGACTCGGTTTTTGGGCAGGTAGAGACGGTAACGGATCTTGGGGGTGTCACTGAAGTAGACGATCTGGGCAGCTTTTTGATGGGAAATATACAGTGACGGTCATGCAAACGTTGGCTCCAGGTTTATATGCTGAGTTATGGCATTGGAAACAGCAATAACGAACCCTCGTAATACTGCAGCAGTCACCTCTCCGTACAATGCACCACCGCCCTTCCAAGCGACCACATCTTCACCTGCCACTCAAGCGCCTTACTCCCACAGAACAAAACATCGCCAGATCCCTCACCTAGCAACACATCCAAGTCCTTCTGCGCCATCCGCCCAAGCCTCAACTCAAGACCCTCCGCCCGCAGCGTCTCAAACCGCGCCCGCCACCAGCTTTCCGACTTCCCGCCCGCCAGACCGTCCACGTCTTCGCCCGGCGTCACAAAGACTCGCACGCTGGACCAGCGACCGACGTCCAGCATCTTCGTCGCGAGGAAGGACTCGACGATGGCGAAGTCGTCGCCGCGGATACTCCATACCAACGTTGCATTTCTCGTATCTTCCAACGCCAGGAAACACGCGATGCCCGTCCCGCCCGCAACGCAAACACGACTCGATAGCACAGCGCTGGGAAACCCGTCGCCGACATCAACCAGCCGCGCCGTCAGCTGCCGCGGAAGTCCAATCAGCCCTGCTACGCGGCCGTTGCTCGCCAGGAACGCAAACGAGGAGAGCCGACCCGAGGCGTCGTGCATGGCGCGGCAGGGCGTGAAGACCAGACGACGCTCGTCCTCGCTGAGGGTTGCGATGGGGTCGAGGCCGGGCGGGAACTGCAGCGTGACTTTGCCCGAGGGGAGGATGGCGATGTTGCTGAGACGCGTGTTGGTGAAGCTGTGGAGACTGATGCGTGGCGTCAAGCGGTGTGATGATTCCAGCGTCCAGATGGTCGGAGGGCCCATGGTTGAAGTCGGACTTCTCACGCCACTTTCTGCAAACTAGAGGCCGTCCCATCTTGGCTGAACTACAATATATCTCGGAACAGCCTGGCGAAGACCTCGTGATGCCGTCTCCCGCATCCTCGGAACCTCCGCCTCCCAAAACCTCGCATGTTAGTGCGCACCCACGGCGGTTCCGCGTCCCAGCATTCTCCCCACAACCCCGTTCGACGGCAGTTGAGCGTCAACCCCACACGCGGAATCCGTTCCACCGGATCTCCAGGGGCAGCTTCGTCGTCGACATGCGGCGTGTTTAAATATTCGACCTTCTTCCCCGGATTGTGGGGTTGGCCAGGACAACTACTCCTTTCATCGTAGACACTTGCAACTTGGAATCATGGCTGAGCAACAGGTTCGCGCGCCGCGCAAGATGACGCCGTGGCTGCTTTTCAGCTGCTGCATCATCTCCATGGGCGCCATCTTCTGGGGGTCAGTACTTCCAACTATTGATGAAGCTGGTCAACTAACACCTTCAGATACGACATTGGCATCCTGAGCACCATCTACGTGGCCCCCGGCTTCAAAAAAGCCCTGGACAACCCGTCCTCAAGCGACACAGGACTCATCACGGCCATTTTCTACGCCGGCCAGTTCGTCGGCTTTGCGTTCCTCGCAGGGCCGACCAACAACCGGTTCGGGCGGCGCTGGGCCGGGTTCATCGGCGTCGTGATTCTCTGCATCGGAGCCGTGTTCCAGACGGCCGCGACGCACCTCGCCATGATGGTCGTGGGCCGCATCATCGCCGGAGTGGGGACCGGCATCGTCTCGACGGCTGTGCCTCTGTATCTCAGCGAGGTTGCCCCGGCGGAGCATCGGGGGTTGTATGTGGCTTTGAACCAGGTCGGCATTGTCTTTGGGTAGGTTTAAAGAGTGATATGGTGGATACCTGGACTAACAAACGTAGCATTTCCATGGCCTTTTGGGTTGGGTATGGTTACTCCTTCTGGGACTACGGCAACGGCATCAACCTCGAGTGGCGCCTTTCCGTGGCGATGCAATACGTGCCCGCTTTGCTGTTCCTCTCGGGTGTACTTTTGCTTCCTGAAAGGTATGAATCTATTCCTAACTACTAGGAGGTAATATAGTATCTGACAATTGCAGCCCGCGATGGCTTCTCGAAAACGACCTCGCCGACGAAGCCGCCATCGCCCTCTCGAAGCTCCGCGGGGTGCAAATCGGCGAAATCCAAGCCGAGCTGGACGAGATCCACGCCAACATCCTCTGGCACAAGAAGAACTCCATCACGTCGGCCAAGGTCTTCATCCAGGAACCCGCGCTGTGGTCGCGGCTCTGGCGCGCCTGGGCCCTGTCCTTTCTCCAGCAGATGAGCGGCGCGGCCGGCATCCGCTACTACCTGCCCACCAACTTCATCGCCGCCGGCACGTCCGAGAGCCTGAGTCTGCTGGCGTCTGGGATCGACGGCACGGTGCAGGTTGCGTGTACGATTGCGGCCATGTTCTTCATTGATAAGATTGGGCGGAGGCATTCCTTGGGTATCGGGGCGGCCATTATGGCGTTTTGTCTGATGGTGAGTTGTAGTGGTTCAGTTGTGTTTTGCTGAGTTGTTCTAACACGGTCAGATCAACGGAGCGCTCCAGCTCGCATATCCAAACCAGTCCAGCGCTTCGGCGAACTACTGCAACATCTTCTTCATCTTCTTCTTCACCGTCGGCTGTAAGTATCACCGCCAAAGCACTCTGAATATCTACTAAGACCACAACAGACAGCATGGGCTTCGGCCCCTGCGCGTGGATCTACTCATCCGAGATCTTCCCCGCCAACTGCCGCTCCAAAGGCCTCGGGCTCTCGGCCTCGGGAGCATCTCTCGGGGCCATCATCGTCGGACAGGTGTGGCCGATCGCGGTGGCCAACATCGGCCCGCGGGTGTACTTCATCTTCATGTCGTTCAACGTCTTCTCGACCGTGCTGGTGTACGCGTGCTATCCCGAGACGAAGCGCAAGACGCTGGAGGAGCTGGACTCGCACTTTGGCAAGCTGAACGTGCACTCGGAGACGGAGGCTACGCCGAAGCAGATGCTGGTTGAGGGGCATGAGCATCTTGAGGAGAACCACTCGAAAGCGTAGGTTGGGGCGGATGTATTGCGCTCTTCCGAGGTTAGTATACGAGACCCTGATGCCGCCGGCCATGCGACGTCCTAGCGGTAGGCAAAGCTGTCAACTGCTTCAACCGGAACAACGATAATCCACACACACACACACATACACACACTACATACCCCCTACCCCTCCGGGGGCCCTCCGGGGGCAACTGCGTTGAGCCGTCCTCGCTGCGCTCGAGTGTGTAGGTAACGCGATGTATGCGGGTAATACGCCCTCTAATTGGCCCTACATATATTAACTCGTGATAGCTTTATAAGGCCTTATCGCTATTATGAAGTTGTGTGATACTTCAATTTTCATTGAGAAATCGTATTATTTCACCCTCTGGGGGCCCTGCGGCGCTTTCTGCCTGCGGCGCTATTGGCCTGCGGCGCTTCATTTGAATGTGATTATACCCTCCGGGGGCGACTGCGTCGAGCCCTTCTCGCTGCGCTCGGGTTGTATTGGAAGGAGGTACGTACCTAACGGTACGTACATGTGGGGCGAATCCGTTTAAGCTCGGCCAATGGCCGAACGTAGCGCACATTTAAGCCAATGGCCGAACGGTATTTTCTTAGCGTAAACCTTGCATACCTCATTTTAAAGAGGCAAAGCTGGAAGCTGCGGCCCCTTTCACTACGTGAGTGACCGCATCATACCATACAGCTTTGCCTAATCAAGGGACAGTCAGTAGGCGAGACGGGAAACGGCTATTATCATTCTACAATTAAAGCCTTAGACATCATCAGATTCAAAGGATAATAGGAAGCAATATTTACTTGCACCAGCCGTAACTTGCCACTGCCTGATCCAGTCCTCACAACCACCCCTGATGTGATGTTAGTGAAGCATCACCGCCCACTCTTAACGCGGACATCTTCCGCAGTCAGGCTCATCTGATGCGCAAACACGCAGCGCTAAACCGACCCCCTGGACCAAGTTTATTACCCCGCATTTCTTCTGAATTGCTTGCCAGGTCCCACTGCTTAAAAGCACGCGTTGCCCGTCCCCTCGCAACGGCGCCACCGAAACGCTCGTCGGATCCGCCGACGATGGACTAAGTTAGAGGCATGGAGCCGGCCGTCTTTGTGAGTAAGCTGGAGTCTCCGATGAGACGAACGCGGCTAACGACCTAGACTATCAACGCCTGCAACCGCTGCAGGAAACGCAAGGCGCGATGTGACACGGGTGAGCATCCGCGGTGCGTCTGGTGCGCGGGGAGATAACAAAACTTGGTGTAGGTATTCCCGCCTGTGGGCCGTGTCACAACTCCGGGTCGACGTGTGAGTACACTGATCCGCGGTCCAAGAAGACGTATCCGAGGGAGTTTATCCAGGTGTTGGAGGACCAGTTGGCTGGTCTTGAGCGGGAGGTTGCGGAGGCGAAGAAGCGTGGTTCTGTTCAGGGTGATGCTCCGGAGCAGGTTGAAGGCGGCGGGAAGGATAGTCAGGCGCATCCGGATCTGATCCGCCTTGAAGCCGGCGGCGATGCACACTTTCTTGGTGTTTCCAGTGGTATTTATCCCTTTTTTTCTCTTCTTCTTATTAAGCTGACCTCTCGACTAGGAATGCACATGGCCCGCTCCGTCTTGGAGTCTGCCCAGCGCAACAACGCCAACCTCGAATCACGACCCAAGCCCGACTCCTTCTCATCGCCATCCCACTCGTCGCACAGCCACGTCCCGCCGCGATCGCACCCGGCGCTGCCCTCCCGCGAGACGGCGATGAACCTCCTCGACGTCTTCTTCGGGCAGTACCAGGTGCAGTATCCCATCCTGATGGAAGACGACTTTGCGGCCGTTGTCTCGGCGCACTATTCCGAGGGCTCGCGGCGTGAAGATCCGTGGACCAAGTTCATGCTCAACATGGCGTTTGCCAGCGCCCTGGTCTTCTTGTCGCAGGAGAACAGGGATGCCCTGACGCTGGCGCAGGAGTTTAGCTCGAATGCCATGGCGGATTTCAGCCGCATTATGCAGATCAAGAGCCTTCGTACGCTGCAGTGCCTGCTTTTGCTCTTGCTGTATTCGGTTCTGAGCTCGTCGTCTGCGCCGATATGGTACATATCCGGACTGTGTTCCCGGATGTGCGTGGACTTGGGTCTGCACTCGGAGAGAACCATCGCGGTGTCGGGCAAGGGAGAAGCGACCGAGGATGAAGTCGACGCCAAGAGACGCTTGTTCTGGGTTACTTACACCTTCGAGCGGACGCTCAGCATCATGCTCGGGCGACCGTTCACCCTCGACGACTCGACCATTGACGTCAAATTTCCTACCAAGTCTCTGCCGACTAGCAAGACGAGTCAGATCCTCCACTGGCTGAAGCTCCAGCGCCTTCAGAGCGAGATTGTCGGCCGACTGTACATCAGCCGGGATGAAAGTTCCCACGCACAAAGCGATCTCTCGACATGGGTCACCGGGATGAACGAGCAACTAGCAGCGTGGAATGACCAGGCTCTTCTGCTCTCCGACTCGACACCCTTCGGCACCGACTGGTGGAGGTACTGGTACCAAAACGCCTTGCTCATTCTGCATCGCCCCTCGCCGACCATCTCGCGACCAGATCCCCAGACACTTCTGACATGCTACAGCGCGGCCAAAAGCCTCATCCAGCTATCTTTCATCCGCGTCAACAAGGGCCTGACCGACTTTACGTGGCTGGAGCTGCACTACCAGGTCATGAGCGGTATCACGTTGCTGTTCCTGGTTTGGAACAGCCCGGAGACGAGAGCAGCGGCGAAGAGCGAATGGATCACGTTCAAGAGCTGTCTGGCGCAGTGGGGTTTCGTCCTGGCTCGTCTGACCGAGCGCTGGGATAGGATGGCGAGGCCCAAGGAGGTCCTGGTCAAACTTGCTGATGCTACGGTTGAGGCCGTGGAGCGGGACTTTGTGTCGAGGAGTGACGAGGGGCAGAGGCAGAAGCGGGCAAGGGATCAAGATCGCAGACGTTCGATCATGGAACAGTTGGGATCTCCGGGAATCTCCTTTGGTGACGCTGGCAGCGTGCACAGAGGGTTTGACTACCCACGAGCGAGACCCGACGATGCCCTGGGAATGGCAAATCCCTTGCCAATGGCGTCTCCAACACCGAGCAGCGGCGGGCTGATGCAAAACCCAGCGTTCCAGCCCTTCGACCTTTCCACTCCAACCGTTCCCAGCCAGGCAGTGCCACAGTTCTCGTGGGCGGCCCTAAAACCATCCGACGAAGCGCCCCAGGGGTTCGACGGCGTGGACCCGGCGATGCTGGCCGATGAGATCTGGCCTTGTCTGGGGCCGTATGACAACGCTGGTGTTCTCGGGGGTTTTGGGCTGTTTGAGTACTTTCCGATGAGCGTGGACGATGTGGAGATGCAGGGACAGGGGATGGCTGGGAGAGTCGATGGGGTTGTTACGGATAGTGTGCTCAATTTTCGAGAGAGCTGGGAGGAAGAGGGAGGAGGTGATGTTGGTTGAATACCTAAGTGTAGTTTGGGCTGAGGGACAGGGACACTTTGTAGGCTTACCGGGCAATGTTTGATTTTTCACTAGTCACAGTTCCTGGGTACATATATGACACATCTATACATGAAGTTCATTATCGATAAAACGCAGGCTTAGACTTGACTATTCACACGCTGCTGTTTCTCACGCAGCTTCTTCTGGAGCCACTCGGAAAAGAGGAGATTGGCAGCCAAGATGCCAAACCTAAGAAAGTCAGCACTACTCCACGTTAACTTAACATGACAAAACTCACTGTGCAAAAACCCTGAAGACGCCAACCGCAGTGATGAACCCGCTGCCGACCTGGCACCGCGCACTCGTTTGGCGGCCGTCCGGACAGGAAAACGACGCGGCCAACCAGGTATACACGCCCGTCGCGAACGGATCGGCTAACAGGAAGAAGATCCAGAGATTGAAGAGCGTGTCAAGAATCGAGGGCTTCTTGCCGCCGTGGAATCGCGGCACGCAGCACGCGGTGCTGAGGAAGATGAGGAGGCTGCCGGTTTCGATGGTGCTGGCGACCAAGCTCACCATGCTGCACAGTGAGCGCGAGACGGGGATGGGATACAGGGATGGGCTCTTACACTTCTTTAGGGGCGTCTCGCAGGCTGATCCTCGTGATGGGCGACCACGACATGATGGTCCCGGCGATCCACGGCAGCGTGAAGGCGAGGATTGACCAGAGGGATTCGACCGAGCTGCGCCAGCCCGTGAGGACGACGGGAGGTACGACGGCCGGCGCAGGCGGCGGGACGGGATCGTCTTGGACGGGATCTGGAACCGGGTCTGCGGCGTGGACAATGGGAGGAGGAATATCAACGACGGCCGGACTGACGATGCCGCGACGGGTCGGCTCGGGCGGCCACGGCGCATCGGCGAAGCCCACCACGTCGTCATCCGAGTCGTCGTTGGTGCGAACCGGCGCTGTCGTCGTATTATTCGAATCCATCAGCGGCTTGTCAAGTGTCTCGACAATCAAAGTTGGGAGCGGAGAAGAAAAGAACGAGGAAGCCTGGGTTGGCTTCAGCACCCTGGTCAGCCTTACCGAATGCACTGCCCCCCCGCGCTGCCAAGTGGCTGGGATCAATTGGGACTCAGGGAATGCGACTTGTTGATTGGGCGTGAAGGATGCTCGCTTGGGTTGTCTCGCCCGGAAAACGCCTTAGCTGAGGATGCGATGCGGATCAGTGGCATGGTACATTGTCGCTGTAAGGGCGTGGGAGACTAATAAGGTGAAGATGTCGAGATTATCATAGACTATCTTACTGCTTATAGAGTCGCAGATAACCAACCAAGCAATTAAATAATACACTTCTGCTCCATCTTACTCATACGCACGAATCTCAAATATCCCCCCCAAGACATCCCCTCCGCCATTCAACTCCAAAACCTCCACGCCGATCCTGCTCACTGCAATCCCCGGATCCACGACCGCCTCCCGCCGCGACAGGTAATTCCCATCCTCCGCGGACAACTCCGTCTCCACGCCCTCGCGCGAAAGATCGACAACCCGCCACTTCTTCACGCAGAACGGAATGTCCCGCTCCGGATGTCCGCGCAGCACCGACTCCAGCGCGTGGTCGTAGTCGGTGTCGAAGTGCACCACCACCTTGCGCAGCGTCACGGGCGCGTCCCACGATATCGTGAGCAGTTTTCTCGTGCTCCCCGACGGATCCGGCACCCAGCAGTTGGTGCGCTTCGTGGGACGCGGCACGCCGTTGCGGATGTTCTCGACGGCCCAGGCTTGCAGCGGAGGGTTGAGTGTCAGGGCGAGGTTGTGGCCCATTGGTCTTCGGACCGGCGTCCAGCGCTCGAACTGGTCGACGCCGACGTCTTCGTCGGTGTGCTGGTCGCATTCGTGCTCGACCGTCATCAACGCGGAAATGCGCTTCAGTGTAGTCGAGACAGCTACTAGGTCGTTTTGCATAAAACACAGGAACACGTACTGCGCATGCGGGTTTGAGACGTCGAGGTCGATGCAGATCTGGTTCGATCCCGCCTTGAGCTCGAACTTGGTCTCTGCGAGGATGACCTCGGGCGTATAGTTGTACGGCTTCTGCGAGCCACGCAGCTGGACGTGCAGCGTGGTATCCTCCACCGCGAGCACCGTGACGGAGAACTTGGGCACGGGACCCGCAGGCAACGGAAGCATCTGAGCCAAGCTGCGAACCAGGACCTTCGCGGGCCCATCCGCCGGCAGAGTCGACAGCGCAAACGTCGAGGACCCCTGCACGGAGCTGGCGCGGCGCACGAGGTCCTCGGGGTCGTTGAGCTTGAAGCCCGGGATGAACTGTCCGAACCGCATGAGCTCCAGCTGCAGGCTCTTCATGTTGTCCTTGGCGAGCAGCTGGATCGGGTCGACGCCGAGCTGCTTGCACAGAGACGCCGCGACGCCGAGGGCGTTGGAGTTGGCGCCGCAGGTGGCCATGACGCGGGTCGAGGCGAAGGCCACGTGTGTCGCGGAGATGGTGCGGCCGCCGTACATGAGGTTGGGGATCTCGGAGCAGACCATTGACGAGAAGGGGATTTGGTAAACGCCTAGACGTAGGTTAGAGAGTGGTCGTGAGTATAACGGAGACGGGACAGACCCTTGGAGTGAAGTTGGGTGCAGCCGTCGACTTCGGAGAAGACGCCGTCGGCCGGGTGTAAGTCGAGCGACCAGCCTCCGAATGAGACTGCGTCGGAGTGGAAGCGTTGCTCGACAATGTCTTGCTGCTTCATGATGGTCGGGCCAACTGGATCGTGTTAGTCTTGTTCCCATCACCATTTCGACTCATGTAGTCAACTCATCGTAAGTCACTTACTAAACCGCCGACTCTCCCTCTTTCCCGGAATCGTCCCAACCCATTCCAGCGTCAAATTCTCCGCCTCGGGGAACCGCCCCGAGTTCTTAAAGTAGTTCCACACGCCATACACCACCTTCCACAGCTCCCACTTGATCTCCTCCGTGTCGTGCACCGTGTCCATCCGCCCGCCGTACTCGATCCACCACAGCCGGCACCCCATCTCCTTGGTGCTGAAGCTCTTGAACCGCGGGATGTGCGACTCGACGTCCGCCAGCGCGTACGACGGCGCGACGAACTGCACCGGCCGCCCGACGTCCTTGGAGTAGAAGTAGATGGAGTGGCCCAGCAAGTGGCCGTACTCGGACGACGGCGCGAACAGCTCGCCGAACTCGTCGCGCTGCTCGGCGCCCACGCGGAAGGGCGCGCCGGCGAGGAAGGATAGTGCGCCGTCGCCCGTGCAGTCGATGTACTGCGGTGCTTTGACGGTGAACATCAGCGACGTCTGCGACGAGAAGGCCTTGACGGCGTCGATGCGGTCGCCGGCCTTGTCGCAGCCGACCAGCGCCGTGTTGAGGAACAGCTTGATATTCGGCTCGCTGCGCACCTTGTCCAGCAGCACCGTGTCGAACACGACGGGGTTTCCCTCAGGATTGCGGTGCAGGTTCTCCAAGAGGATCTCATCCAGTAAGCCGCCCTCTCTGGCGTACCGGTTATTATTGAACATGTGCGACGTGGCGCCCAGGATCCAGAGGCGCACCTCGCTGGACGCGTTGCCGCCCAGCACGGGACGGTCCTGGATCAAGGCGACGGCGAGGCCGCGGCGGGCGGCGGCGATGGCGGCGATGGTCCCGGACAGGCCGCCGCCGCAGACGCAGAGGTCGACGGCAACATGGCGGGCGGCGTACTGGCGGGACGCGGCGGCGGGCTCGCGGCGGAGCGACGGGTCATGGACGATGCGGGCGGGAGCCATGATGGGAGGCGGGAGTTGGTGAAGAGGGGGAGGTTTGGGGCTGAGGATGCATGATATATGTGCTTGTCTTTCGAGTCTGCCGGAAGAGTTGGTTCAAGACGCGGCTTAGCAATTCGATTCGATGTGATGTGATGCTTGAGTGAGCGTAGATGGATGATGGTCATGGCACGGAACACCCGACGGAATTGTCATGTCGCCGCGTGGTGTGTCCGGCGGTTCCGTCCCCCGCACCGAGACAACCAGGAACAAGACCAACGAGCGTATTCGACTATTCGTGTAAGTTAGACGAGATCCACTGTGAGTCGCGGCACGAAGCCGCCCGAGCGGACATGATGATGGGGTAGATGATCAGCTGAAATCGCGGGGAGATCCACACGCACGACTCATTGCCTCGGTCTTGAGTTTGGAGTTCCTCAGCTTCATCTGACAGGTACGTAAATGGGAAGAACTTACACCGTCTCATCCAACTAGATAGATACACTGTTCCAATTGTTTCCTGAAGACATCTTCAATCGAGGGCCGGAAGAGCTGGGTCAAGCCCCATGGTTCATTTCTGGATGCTAACGACAGCCCGTCGAACCCTTACTGGGCCTGCCGTTTATGCGATGTTAAGGGCCAGCCCGAGTTCTTCGCCGCTGCCTCTATCAGTTCGGCAGCTGACCACCTCCGCAAATACGTCACATGTGAAGCAACGTCAGCTTGGGTTGATGACTGGAGGCTTTTGGTGGAAGTCCAGCATGTTCTTAAGCCATTCTATCTGCAGACCATGAGGGCCTAAGGGTGGGGTAGTGAGGGAGGTTATGGACGTCTTTGGGAGGTGATGACAGGCATAGAGTACTTGCTGGGACATTTGGAGGATTAGAAGCTGTTTTATAACGCTGTCTCAGAAGAGACGGCGGAGGAGAATGCCGGCCCGTAGGTGAGGCCGTCTCGAGGGCGACCAAACCGAACCCGCCAACTTCCTGCTCGATTCAATGACTGAGATGGACACGCCGCCACGAAAGCCACAGGAGAGACACTCGCCAGACCACGTCCGAAGAGAATACGCGAGACGTGGCAAGCCGTCCGGACTATCGAAAATCGAAGACATTGGAAAATATCACCAACATGCCCCAGGTTTCACGGTATTTCGAAAATCAGCCTTTTTTTTCTTCCCGTACCTCACGCCAATGATTAGTAGCGTCAAGAAGCTCCCGACATCCTCGAGTAATCCAGCCCCATTTGCGAATGAACGACACAGTTGCCTCCCAGGCCCGCGGATCGGAAGGGTTGCCCCACACAATCAGATTGGGCTCCTCGGTATTGCCTTCCTGAACATCCACTAGGTCCATGTTGAGCTCATCCTCGTCGATACTGCCACAGACGCGAATGAAGTTGTCTCTCATCTCCGGAATGGGGAATATGTCGAGCCAAGGGTAGCTGCAACTTAGTTTCAATGCCGAACCCACCGCTGGTTGATGCATGTCAGCAAGCGACATATAAGGGCACTCCTGTAGTCCCCGGCCAGATCTGCAAGGACTCGGCCAACAGCGATACATCCTAGGCCCTTACGCTAGGACGAAGGCCACAACCCGGGAGACCAGTGGACTAGGGTGACAAGCAATGTCGAGACTGCAGAATCGTCGTAACTGAGGGCATGTAGTCTCTTGAAAGTTTACTAGCTATGATCAGTAACTAATGAAGCAGTGAATCAAAGGACGAAGAAAGCTCTGGGAAACACCGAACAGCTAACTCAGAGTGCCTCCCGAACATGATATCGCGCTGACTGTGCGGCGCAACACGACATCGAAGATCCACAAGTACGGTGCCCTATCCGGGGCTTTCAACCCGAACTTATGGAGACACGGAGTATGTTGCTTGCTGACATGTAGGACGCTAGCATTCACAACGAGCCTGTGGTGCCGTTAGAATCTTATAGCAACCGGGGCGGACCTGCGGAAGACGCTACCACAGCCTTCATACAGTGGATTATTCAACAGCCAATCCCGACGCCGATACTCCGCCTCTCCAGGCCGTAGTTCGTATCAAAGATCACCGATTTCTGGACCATGGGTCTGACTCTAGGTACCGGTATCGTCCTGCCCCTGCAGCACGCTGCCGAACTGATCAACCTGATCGAGACCGACCGAGCTCGCCCCAGCTTCGTCGTCAGCGCCAAGATCGGAATCGAGGGGTACTTTGCTCGCTACGGCCAGCACCTGGAGTCCAAGGTCGTTATCACGTTCCCTTGAGAGGTTGTGGCTGGAACTTATACAGATTAAGCGGATCTGTAACTAGATCCTATTGTTGATGTAAGAGATGCATTAAATTTAAGGGGAGAAGTTTTCGACCTATAGAGAAGGATTGATCCGTATCGGTTCCGTGCTGCTTTCACATTGGAGTTTCGGTTTGGAAACTCGGGATACGGTAGCGGATTGCCTGCATCTCCAAATGAAAGAATCTGGACTGTCTGGGATACACCCGAGAGTTGATGCTTAACAGTATTCGGGAAACCTGATTCTCCTGGGCACGACAATAAAGTCATATCCTAGGAGTCACATCGCTCAAGGCTATGCCCTTCGAGGTGCGGGTTTGTCTTTTAAAGCGTAGGAAAGCTTTGTGGGCTGTAGCGCATTCGTCCGTCCACCATGGGAGCCATCTAAATTGCGTCTCCAGTCTGATGCCCACAGAGGGTGTGGGGCGTTGAAATCGCCAGAAATGATAGAGCTTGGCGGTGGTTTTAGCTTAACGAGGACACGAAAAGACAACACCGAGGTTGAGATCATGATCTGAGCCCACGCTCATACGTAAATGGACGGCATTTTTACTGTTTGACCCCTCAACAGACACGTCCTATACCAATGGTTTCCTGGAAGACATCTTCAATCGCTCAGTTATCACGCGTCTCTGCCCAGCCGGAGCTAGGGATCTAATGACTGCGGGGAAGAAACCACCCGGTGCCGAGTATTTCGCCTCAACATCTGGGTGAAACACGACGACTAAAGATGAGCCAAACACCGGCCCCTCGCCGCCGCGATGTCCCCCTGCGGATCTCGCAGGTCTTCTCAGCGTGTTCCTTTTGCAAAGCGCGCAAGATCAAGGTATCTAAACTCTCGTACTTTGCATCTACGACGACTAACCGTGACAGTGCGACGGCACAGCGCCCATCTGCGGCGGCTGCACCAAGTTCGGCCGGGGATCAACATGCTCGCTGGCGTCACAATCGTCTCACGGCCGTGACTACACTACCCACCTCCAAGCCAAGATCAAGCGTCTGCAAGCCGAGCTCCATCACCGCAGGACCGATTCCTCATCGCTGTCTCCCCCCGACCACGGCCAACAGCCGTCCATGATCGACAACCTCATCGCGGAAATCGGCGCCCTGCCCATCCTGGCCGCATCCTACGCCTCCTCGTTCGACGGCCCGTCACTGTCGACGGTGGTGCTCGCCGCCGCGAGCAAGAGCCCGCTCTCGAGCCTGGCGCTGTCGTGCAGTCCCGTCGACTTGTTGCCCAAGCAGAACACGGCGCTGAAGCTGGTGCAGCACTACATCGCGCACATATACCCGCGGCTGCCGTTCTTTTCGATCCAGGGCTTCTGGGCCCAGTTCAATCACGTCTACACGGCGGCGTTGGCGGGAGGCTCAATGGATTCGCCGACGTACGAGGCGGCGAATGGGCTACTCGAGGAAATGCCCGAGGTCAACAGGGTCCGGCTCAGCCAGGGAACCAGCTTCTTCACCGTGCTGCTCGTGCTTGCCATCTCCACGTCGAGCCTGTCTCGGAGCACCGCCGACCCGGCCAAGCGGCTGTTCCACGCGGCCATGATGTTCCGCGAAGCGGCGATACTGCCCAACACCATCGGAGGCGTGCAGTCCATCCTGTTCCTCATCCAGTTCGCGACGCTGAACCCGTCCATCCTCGATTCGTGGTACCTCATCGGCGTCGGCATGCGCAACTGTGTCGACCTCGGCCTTCACCAGGATCCTTCCGAGTCCGTCAGCCCGAGCCTCCTGGAAACCCGTCGTCGGCTGTGGTGGAGCATGTACTCGTTCGATCGCTCCATGAGCCTTGGCTGCGGCCGACCTACCGAGATTGCCGATGCTGTCATCACCGCTCGCTTGCCGACGTTTAAGATCGAGTCGAGCGCGACGGATATTGAGGTCGAGGGATACCTGCAGCGGTACCGCGTGCTTCGGATCCAGTCTCTTATATACGACCGCCTGAACAGCACACCGAACCAGAATAATCCTGATAGTGAAGATGTCGTTGCGGAATTGAGGAGCAAGTTGACGGCATGGCGAGAGGATAACTCTCCGCTACACAGTCAAACACTGGTCGACAGTGAATGGCTTATGGGAAAGATGCTCCTCCTCCGCCCGTGTCGCCGGATCCCAGAGCGAAGCCGCACCGAGCTAGCAGAGCTTTGGGAGTCGGCACTCGGCTTCACGGCTCTATACCGCCAACTCGTCGAATCCAACTCGATATTCTATGTCCAAATCGCCTCGGAGAAAGTCTACTGGACAGGCCTAGCGATGCTGCACAGCTACTGGAAACTCCGCGAGACGCCCATCCCCGAAGCGCCCAGAATCCGCCCGGTCGATCTTTGGATGGCGATCCAGGACGTGGCCTTCATCCTGCGGGCGCTGAGCGAGCGCTGGGAGGACGGCAAGACGCTGGCGACCGAGTTCGAGGCCACGAGTGGGCGCGTGGTTGCCCTGATGGAGGCTGGAGACGCGAGTGACCTAGTGACGAAGCTTCCCGTCGAGGTGGTGAAGTTTCAGGACTATGCCAGTTTGACGAGTATTCGGACGTCGGCGACGCGCGTGTGTGGGATGGGCGGTGCTGAGGCGGATGATGAGTTGCAGGGGCTGATCTCGGAGATGATTTCTGCGTGAGATGTTTTAATATTAGAAGACGATAAATACTGGCTTTCGATGCTCTTCATTCTCCATACGTAATCCCTTGGGTTCAACGCTTGCCCGAGACCGATGGCTTGTTGGCCGTTCCACTCCGGCGGGTTGGTGATGCATCTAATCTTATCAGATGCCATCCCCATCACAAATGCCTCCATCGGGTAAGGCCCCTGTTAAGCATGTGTCCTCGCTAGCTAGTGGCGCCACGAACAAAGATTCCAGGGCGTTAACAGCGGACCTCGTGCAGCAATAAATTTCGCTAGCGACGCACGGCTGACGAACCCTCATCTTCATCTCTTCCTCTCCAATCATGACGCAAGTGAAGAAGATCATCCTCGAGACGGCGCAGATCCCGCACTCGTGCCAGTACACGGCGCGCACCCGTCGAGGCGACTATCTCGTCCAGACTGCCTGGCCGCTCTGCTGGAGCGAAGACCGCGTGCCGCCCAAAGACGATCCTCCCGTCTCCACCATGTGAGTAAAGGCCTCATCTGAGTGACCAGTTATCTGACCGCGATGGCCTCTTGCGTAGCTATGTCGTAGACGGGAACGCCTACTTCTTCACAGCTGCCGACATCTCACGGCGTCTCGAGTTCACGGAGGACAGCAGGACTGTCGTCGTGGCGATTGGCTACCACAACACGGAGTGCGTCTACGATATTCGACGGGAGGGAGACCTCACGCCGCCGTCCAAGGATGGCAAGTATGATGTCGTGTACGGACTAGACGGGAAGCCCAAGCCCGGCGATCGCTACGGCGGCGCGTCGGACTTTCTGGACGTCATCGAGCACGACATCATGCCCTTCGTCGAAGGCTCCCTATTCCCGGACGCCCCGATGCGCACCAAGGCGCTCTTCGGCCACTCCTACGGCGGCATCTTCACGCTCAACGCGCTCTTCACGCGCCCAACCCTCTTCGAGACCTTCATCGCCACCAGCCCGTCCATCTGGTTCAACCACAAGTCCATCGTCAAGTGGCAGGAGGACGAGTTCCGCAAGCGCGACGCCGACCCCGTGACCCCGGCGCCGCGGGTGCTGCTGACCTGGGGCTCCGGCGAGGAGCGGCTGGCGAAGCGGGCGCGGGAGTCGGAGGAGCGCTTCGCGTTGCGGGTGCGCGTCGAGGGGGACAAGAAGATGATTACGTATGGGCGGGCCATGGTGGCGCGGCTGCAGGACTGTCCGAGTTTGCGGAGCGTGGGCAAGTGGGAGTTTGAGGGCGAGGATCATGGGAGTGCGGCCGTGTGTGGGCTGCAGAAGGGACTGATCAAGTTCTTGGTGGAGGGGGAGTAGCTGACATGTTTAAGATTGTATTATGGTCCGATGTGCTTTGTTCCGGAGATAGGACAAGATAATAACCGGACAAAAGACTGTAGAAATATAATTACCGGAAATTGACACCCTCGACTTTAACCCAGCTATTCAGTATATCGTTTGCCTTGGACATGGCGATACGTTCACCAAAGGATCACACTTGGGAAGTAAGCCACTACAATCCAACAACGTGTAATATCCGGATAGCGTCGTGTCAAGATAAAACCGACGCTATCCAGTTGTTTCTTGTGGAATTAGTCTTTGACGTATTTCTTGACGTATTGAAATAGCCCCTGGTGATGCGCAGAAACGCCCGAACGTGTAGGGAGGCAGTGAGTTACGTCGTGGATGTGCTCTGTGGGTGACGAATTCAGTAGACGGAGTTGAAGGCACCATGTCTGGGAAACGGTGGAAACAGTCAAGAACAATAATAGGGCATCACATAAAAGTATCACATGTAATTCAGTTCCCGGGAACAGTGATCGCATTAAGGAGAGTAAGCTAGCCAGCTAGCACAAATAAAACAGACCCAATACATCCACCAACCGCCAAACATCTCTCATCCGCACCCTCCAAAGTTCCATATACCAATGGAGCTACATCGCTTAATTCTCGTTGATCTAGGCAAAGTTGCCGCTGCCCTCCAGAACTCCAGGAGCCAAAACGAAGGCAATCGGGCCGGACGTGAAGCTGGCAACAAAGACCTGGTTGCGGTAAATGTCCAGATGAAGAGTGAGCTGCGCTGAGTTAGCATCACTAACTTTTGCACACTGGATCGGGACCTTTCTGACGTTGTCAACATGCAGCTTATAGTCCGCGGGGCCGGGCTGGAGGTTATCCATGCCGTTGTACCAGATGATGCCACTGGAGAAGAGACATCGTCAGTTATGCTATTCCATGGACGGTATTAGGTGGAGCTTACTTGTTCAGAGGCCCAGAGAAAGGACGGAAGAACCCAACCCCATCGCCAGAAAAGGCAACGTCGAGGCTCGGAACCTTGAGGCTCAAGGAAAGCCCAGTCTTGTTCAGAGTGATGCTGCCGATGGCAGTCGCCTTGTTCTGCCAGACGGTGCGCTCGGGGTGGTCGTCATCGCAGTGGCACAGCGTCTCGAGGTGAGCGCGGCCGCCGGGCCTGGAGACGGCCGTGGCGATCATCTCCTGGAGCTGGCCCTGGGTGGCGTGGCGCGCGCCGGGGCCGGTCGTGACGTACTTGGCGAGGGCGTTGATCAGCTGGCTGTCGCCGGAGGTGTCCATGGTGACGGAGGGGGGCTGCTGGTGGGAGAGGATCATGGGGGAAGCCATTGTTGTTGATTGAATGTTTGGGTTGGGGAAAGATTGTGAGGAGTGTTTGTTGGTGCTGAGTAGGGTGAGGTGATGCTGGTGATGATGCTGTTGTTCTTCCTATTTCTTGGGAAGATGGGAGGGTTTATATAGTTGAGTTCCCATGGTCCTCCGCTTCAGGAGATATCGACTATCCCACCTAGCTGCCCGCCCCATCTCGCCGCCATGACTTGCCACCCGCCTGTTTGGTCACATAGTTGCATCTTGCATCGAGTCTATTTACGGTGAAGAGTCATCAGTGGACTGCCTCCCCCGAATCCAGACAAGCCCAGCTATACTATCAGCCCTGAAAGGTCATTGTATGGATTCCAGACCTTGATAGTGACGTGTATCCCAACCCTCAGCTCGCCAGGGCCCTTTTAGTTGACGCCGAAGTGCCAAAAGCAGACGTTCAGCTAAGCCCTGAGAACTGGAAGGTGTTGACTCATCTCCTTGAGTTATTGGATATGATGTAGATCCTCGACTTTTTCAGCTCCCTTGAGGTGTTGTATTCGACGCCAAGCTCCAAAACTGGATAAGCTTTAATGAGTTTTGAGGGACACAGATTGTTGACTCGCTTCAGGAATGGAATGAGACGGAGATTTCCGGCTGTCAGCTCAGCTAAGGTTCCAAGTTGATGCTTAATACGAGACTCTTTGGCCAAAGTATCGGTGTGTGAGTTCTTTGGTCTGAAGAGTTGGGAAACGTAGATCGTGACTTTTCGGATCCCTGATGCCAGCCTAGTTGCCGGTGAGACCCAGTTCAGATACACCCGAGAAAATTGCCAACCCTGAGAGGTCATCATCCCCATGTAGTCCTGTGAGGTAATTAGATCCACCTCTCCTTGGCTCATCCCATTATTTCGTAGCTTCAACCGGTGTGATGAGGCCCCCCAGCTGAAGCCCCAAGGTCAATCCACAGAATAGAAAGTGACAAGGGTTAGGGGTGTCGAAGTCCATTTTAGGCCAGGCTCTTCTCAATCAAGGGACAGGGACACACCCCATTAGGTCATAGGCGTCAAGCTCAAGCGTTCAAGCACAGCAGTGGCGGAGCTGAGCCGTGTAAGCGCCCTCGGCGACCGTATTGGCGGCCTAGTCAGATTCTCCATAAGGCGTGTAAGCTCGGGGAAAGTAGCGGAAGCTTTTGCGTTCGACCCTGGGGTTCAGGACGCGGATCGGCCCGTCGTGGCTTGCGCCACAACTGGATTCTACTCCCTTTAAGGCGAAGACCGTGAAAGATATGTCCTATTTCAGCTACAGGGTGCGGGGCAAGCTACGCATCAACGAGTTCCAGGATCCAAGTGGCTGCTTAATCCACTGTTCAGCTGTCTCGCGGCAACGTCGTACCATAGTAGCGGTCTGTTCGATTTCCAAAGCATCCTGGGCAAGGTCCGTAGCACATCCTCGGCGGGGAGAGTCAACGCTAAGACCTACCTGTCAAGGTCAACGTGAAGCTACTGTGCGTTACCGTTGAAGCTAGTACTAGGACTATTTGCTGCAATGGTCCAATCTTTGCCAATTGAAGCAAAAGTTGAGGGGAATGTGATTGTGATTGATGTGACGACTGTGATTCATCGTTGAGCTGGTAGGCAAAGTGGGATCTTGACTGCACGCCTACTGTTTGCAATCATGTCATGAAGTTCACAATCAACAACAACTTTCATGGTTAGGAGGGCGATACGTCAATGGTAACTCACAAAACAGTTGGTTGAAACGGATTCTGACTAGACAATGAGATCCGATAGAAATACAGTCTCTCTATGATATACCCGGAGTTTATACTTCTGTAATGATACCTTCAACGCCGCTGGCGGAATCTACAGCGGGAGATAGACGCCACACCTCCCGGGAATGTCACGGTTGTTCTCATCGATCATCTGACAAGCCCCGCACCCCTACTGACCTATCTAGCGCGTATTAAATCGACCGATGAGATAGCGATGCCTTGGCTCTTCCCAGCGTCTCGTAGTTCAAACTGTGTTCCTGAGGTTTTCTTTTGGGTCTTGCAGAGTGTAGCAATCTTCTCATGTGTAGCTGGTTTGTTGGAATATTTATTTTGTGAAATTTTTGGACCAAACCTTGGCTTGTTCCGTTCACTCGTCAGGGCAATTACCTGCTTGGATCGATGTTCCTAGCCCAGGTAGCTTTATGCAAGCTCAACTCATACAAACTGATGGGACCAGAAGTATGGCCATGAATGTGATGAGGAGAAATAACACCATAATCTCTTTGAGAACAACCATACAAAGCTACAGCGGCCAAATAAATATTCTCAATGTCTTCACATCGCATCACAGTGAGCCTACGGGGACAGGTATGGCTGAAATTCCAGAACGAGATCTTACTTCAAATGCCTTCAATATACCCCGTAGTATAGCTTTAATCCAATACATTATTTGACCCAAAGATTCAAACCCGTTCTTTGGGCGCTCATCCCGTCCAACGATACAATGATCGACCACGCCAAATTGCTGTCCCTCCTCTACGGCATCGTCATAGCTGTAGCCAGATTGACACTTGATTTTTGGCACCTGCACAATTCAGTTCACTCACTACCTCTGCGAAAAAAAGAAAATTCAATGTTACGGTGTAGTACTGCTCTTCCCGATACATTCCGTCGATTTTCCTCTCACGCCGTCGACGAGATATCTCCCCTACCGCACGAATACTTGCGTTTTGGCACTACCGGCCGACTCTTCGAACCCGTATTCGCACCCTATGGAGGATAGGGGTGGATGGAAAGCTTGAGAAGACTATTGGCAGAGCTGAATACATTCGGATGTCTACGGTTTCTTGGCATTCATGGTTCTAGGCTCTGCGGCGTTTGTGTGATCGAGCACGACCTGGTAAGGAAAAGTGGCCACTATCACTTTTTTATCACTCATGAAGATAAAGTTGCATCACAGAATCTGACTTTGTTTCTTTTAGCGCCTACCAGATTCGTCTTTCCTTGCTATTCTGCTTTCCAGTGGTACTGTGCCGCAGGATGGTCAGCAGGCGGCCTAGCAAGTCCCTCCTTCGCATAGAGGTTCTCCCGGTAAGTTCCTCCGTCTACGGCATAATCATCCCAGAAGAGACCTCGAGACCTCAAAACCGGCAGCAAGTCTGAAATCACTTCCTCAAAGGAAGCGGGCATCAGGGCATAGGCCAGGTTGAAGCCGTCCACGTCGGCTTCCTCAATCCATCTCTCCATCTCGTCCGCGATGCGGTCCGGTGTGCCAACCACCGTAGCGCCCAAACCACCGACCTTGATGTGGTTTGCAACCGTGTGCTTGGTCCACTTTGGCACGCCGGGCAAGGACTTGGACCAGGCCTCTACAGCAGAGCGAATCGCATTGGACTCAACATATCGGAGCTCTTCGTCGTCGCCGTATTTCGCGAGGTCGATTCCTGTCCATCCGCCGAACAAGGCCAGAGCTCCGTCCTCAGAGCCGTAGCTAACGAACTCCTCGTACTTCGCCTGCGCTTCCTCCTGCGTCTTCCCGATGATCGGACACAGCAGGGCCAAGAACTTGATGGAGCTCGGGTCGCGGTTGAATTGCTCCTTGGCGAGGGTCCGAATCTCGGCCACGTTCTTTGCGATGACGGAAGGGCTATGTCCCGCGACGAAGATAGCCTCGGCGTGCTTGGCGGCAAAGTTCTTGCCGGCTTTGGATGTCCCGGCTTGCAGGATGACGGGCGTGCGCTGGGGAGAGGGCTGGCAGATGTGTGGCCCGGGGACGGTGTAGTACTTGCCCTCGTGGTTGATCAGACGCACCAGAGACGGGTCGGTGTAGATGCCCTTCTCACGGTCGAGCTTGACGGCATCATCGCGCCAAGAAGATTGCCTGCACTGAGATTAGTCTGAGATCCACGCCAAGTACAGATTGAAACACCCGCCATAGCTTGTACGTAACGTCAACATACTCCTCCGCAATGGCGTATCGCTCGTCGTGGCTGGGCTGTTCAGTGTGGCCGAGGTTCCTCGCAGCCGAGTCCAGATAGCCAGTCACGATATTCCAGCCGAGTCGTCCGCCCGTCAAATGATCGACCGTGCTGAGGCGTCGCGCGAGGTGGTACGGCTGCTCGTACGTCGTCGCCACCGTAACGCCGAAGCCGATGTTCTTGGTCGCGGCGGCCATTGCGGGAACAACGGCGAGCGGCTCGTTCACGGGCCATTGCGCGCCAGACACGATGGAAGGATCCGGGTTCCGAGGGCCTTTGTAGACATCGTAGGAGCCCTTGACATGTCAACTTTGAGCAAGACTAGCGGTGTTGATACCAGAATTTTTCACTCACGAGTACATCGGCAATGAAAATTCCATGGAACTTCCCCGCCTCAAGCAGCTGCGCAAGCTTGACCCAATGCTTGACGTTGTTGAAGTCCCAGGAATGGTCCTGCGGATGCCGCCAGAGACCGGGGGACTGGTGCCCGCTGCAAGACTCTACAAATGCATTGATGATGAGTTGCTTCTTGGGCTTCTCGGCGCTCGCTGTTGTCGAAGTCATGGTGTAGATGTTGTTGCAAGCTTGTGAATGACATTGCCATCATGCGCCGAGCAATGCAGGGCCTGAGCCAGCTTTACGCAAAACGGTGGGACTTGGCTAAGCCCATCGAGGTACGATCGGTATCGCGTTGACCTATTTGGCGTGAGCAGAATTATTGCGCAATTCCTGGCGTCTTGACGACACCATGTCCCGCATGTCCGGGTTTACAAAGTGCGGCCATAGCAATCGCGTGCTCAGAGGTGGATCTTTCCCCGCGCGTTCGAAAGCTCTAGCTTGCTTCGAATTGATGGCGCCTTGGAGAGAGGTACAATCTGTGTCTTGATACAGTTGAATGTGATTTTATGTAGAAAGGCAGGGAAGCTAAGCAGTGTGCTTGATATGAATGATAAGGCAGTTTGGCTTCGTTTGAGCCGAGCAAAATCAATCCTTGTCGTGGCCAGTCTCAAACTGCCGGTGCTCCCAGAGCTGAACTCCAAAAGATCATCCTACATGTCGTCAGGGATAAGATCGTTAGCTCGTAGGCTAGCTAGTAACTTTGGGAAAGCTTCCAAGTGCCGACCAATGCCGGGCAGATTCATCATTCCGGTCTCAAAAGGCGTCACATCGATCCCGGACCACTTGAAGCCAATCAACACCGCCACGCTCAGATAAGACCCAATCGACAATCGAGCTGATACTGCGTCAATAATGAGCTTGGTGTCAATGCCGACTGCATCCTCGGTCCTCGCCGCCTCGAACTGGCACCATTGGAGCAAGCTCGTCATGGACGCGCACGCAGCGTGATTGCATCCATAACACCGAGCCAATGCACTCTCACAGACCTTCTCGTAGTGTCCAATAACGAGCTATCAACCTGAACAAACGCAATGAGCTGAACAAACGCAATGAGCTGAGAACAATGGTGTACCTGGTTTTTGAATATGGTTCACGTATAAAGCTGCTCGTGTTCCCATTGGACTGACGCCTGCGTGCTTAAACCAGAGGACTTATCGTACGAGGCTCAAGCAGACAATTGGAACTCAGACGGCGGATAAACTTACAGATACTTCCAGGGAAAAGCATCAGACTCGCTCATCATGGCTACAACCACCCACCCAAGCACCGACCCAGCAGTCTATCAAGAGTACGAGGCAAAGTGGTCCAACTTACCCAAGGATGAGGAACAGTGGATCCAGCGAGCTCGGGACGTCGCCGAGGTGCTGGCCAAGGATGCCGCCCAACGTGACAAAGAGAACAAGTCCCCCAAAGCCGAAGTTGCCCTGCTCAAGCATTCGGGTCTCTTGAAGATCCTTGGGTCGGTCAAGTACGGCGGCGGTGCGCAGCCGTGGACCGTTGGCTTCAGGACAATCCGGGAAGTGGCCAAGGCGGATGGGTAAGGCTTTCAAGTACGCGTTATCGGCTCTCGATGCTAACTATATCAAGATCTATCGGCATGCTTCTCGCGTACCATCTCATCTGGTCCACCATTGCAAACGTCGTTGGCTCCGCAGAACAGGCCGACCGCGTCCAGAAGACCATCATATCCAACAACTACTTCGTCGGAGGAGCCGTCAACCCCCGCGACAACGACCTCAGCATCAAAGCCGACGGCGAAAACATCATCTTCGACGGCTTCAAGAACTTCAGCACCGGCGGCGTCATTTCGGATCTCACCGTCCTCGAGGGTGTCTTCGCGGAGACCGGGGAGCACATCTTCGCCGTGGCCCCCACGCAGCAGGCTGGCATCCAGTTCAAGCACAACTGGGACAACGTCGGCCTGCGTCTGACCGAGTCTGGAGGCGTCAAGATCGAGAATGTCTCTCTTCCTTGGACCGATGCCCTAGGGTGGGATGCCAAGACAAAGAAGCCGGATCCTGCCATATTGGGGGTCCCGTTCGGAAGCGTCTTCCTCCCGACGTAAGTCATCAAACGAGTGCTGGAAACTATCTGGATTAGCTGACACCTTCCAGGATTCAGCTAGCGTTTAGCAACTTGTACCTCGGCATCGCATGGGGTGCTCTCGAGTTCGCCTCGGACTACACCCGCAAGAGCACGAGAGCCTGGCCATTCGGCGGTGACGTACGCATGTTCAGCCCTATATCCTGACCTCTCTCTAACTAAGCAAACAGAACAAAGAGTCAGCCACGGACGAGTTCTACATCCTGTCCACGTACGGCAACTTCTTCGCCCACCTCCGCGCAGCCACAGCCCTAGCCGAAAAGACCAACGCGGAAGCCACATCCCTGTACGCAAAGTACCTCGACCGCCGCGGCGACTTCACTGCAAAGGAACGTGGCGAGTTCGCCGAGTGGGTCGCCAGCACCAAGGTCGTGGCCACGGATGTCAGCCTGCGAGTGACGGCCGGTGTCTTCGAGGTTACGGGGTCGAGGTCCACGGCGAGCAAGGTCGGCTTGGATCGCTTCTGGAGGGATGTACGGACTCATACGCTGCATGATCCGGTGGCCTATAAGAACCGCGAGCAGGGTCGATACTTCGTTTTGGGTGAAATCCCAGAGCCGACGTGGTATACTTAGAGTAGAGTCAAAGCGATTCGGGGAGGATGGCGTGTATTTTACATTATCTGAGTAGCGGCGCCTAATTAACAGACTTGAAATGCCCGTGGATACAAAGTCATTGCTTGTTAGACCTGATGTAGCCTTACTGAACTGCACAATCATTCCCAGCCGCCTCCTCTTCCACCGCAAGATCAAGCCAGTCGCATTCCGGCGGCGACTTTCCCTCTTGGGCCAGTATCCGAATACGTCCATTCCTAAACTTGACCTTCCACCAGTACGCCATCCGCATCCAGTTTGTCGTCTTGAAGTCCTGTTGGAACTCTTCTATCAGCGTCGACAAGCGCCCTCGCACGTCCGGGTCGCCTGTCGCCGCCCATCCAATCGCGAGACCTATGGGGATGTGACTCGCTCCCAGGGGTCTGAGATGCAGCGATGCTTCTGCGAGACGGATGAGTTCGTTGATGCACGAAGCCGATTCCTTGGCCAAGGCAACGCCAGACGGGTCGAACCCCTGCAGAATCGTGTTGGCGATCAACGCCAGGGAGAGCGCCATCGCATACGCGACCTGGAAACTGCGATGCAACCGCGTGAGGTTCACGCCCTCTGGAGACGTCAGATCAGTGGGGGCGGGCGTGTTCGCTCTGCGATGCAGCTTCACGCAGTCGAAACGCAGCATGTGGTAGGTGGACAGAATATCGAGGTGGTGTAACTGCGGCTCTGACAGGAAGTCGGGAAACCGGGCGAGGTTCCGCATCTTGAGGCTGGGGAAACTGCCCGGGTCTCCCCTCTGTCTCTGCTCGTGGTCTGGCCGTTCGGGGCCGAGAGGCTGCGGCGGCCTGTAATTGTCCAGCATGTCCCAGAGCCAGGGGTGTAGATTTATCCTGGGGTTCACCATGCTCTCGACGATCTGCGTTGGAGGGTATGTCAGTCAGGTTTCGCTCGTGTCGGGAGGTGTACCCGTACCACAGGGACACACATGGTGACGATGATTTCCATTTCGAACGCCCCCTGCCATTTATGGCCTGCGGTCGCCTGCAGCAAACACGCCAGGCCTTCGGCATGGGTTCTCCCGTCTTCTTCTTTGGTACCGATCCACCCCTGAGACAAAGTTAGGACTGGTGCGTTACGGTGGCTGCTTGCTTGGTTACCTGGACGACCATGATCAAGTAGATGGCACACATAGTGTCTACAGTTTTGCCACGGACCGGATCATTCAAGCAGTCTCTCAGAGCCTTGAGAGCGTTGCCGTACTTGGAAAGTGAGACTACCGAATTTCGATCCGAGTAGAGCGTCGAGCCCGCGGTGGTGAAGGCGTCGACGGCGGCATCTAGCGCCTTGTTGGTGCCGAGGCGCTCTGGCACGCTCTGCAGGAAGTGCCCGTAGCAAGTCAGATCATACCGGGCATCGGATATCTCCAGCTTGGAGATGAAGTCCACGGCTATCACGGTGGTTCGACTTCTCGGGACCACGGCGAGCGGGTTGGCCTGGACACAGGCACGCTGCACTGCATGCGGCTTGACCGGCTTGGTCGTCTGCACCATCTGCTGTTCGAGCACCTGGACCTTGAACTTGTATCGCTGCTTTCCGCCTCCTACACACGGGATGCTAAGACGAGTACATCTCGCGCAGGACGGCTTCGCTTGATCACACTTCCCGTGGCGTTAGAGCAGGAGGCCATGCCTCGAGGGACAAGAATGTCTAACCTTCTTCTTCTGTTTACGACAGGCGTCACAGCCTTTACCAGACGGGACTCCCGGCATCGTGGAAGCGCTGGATATTACCAAAACGAGTAAACACACGTGCTCTCTGGGGGTGACGATGCCAGCAAGCAACGGACGGAGAGTTGGATGGGCGTCGATAAACGGTTATTTGCAGCGCCCCCCCCCCCCCGCAGATATTAAAACCACTGCGAGCCGTCGACGACCGGGATCGTCGCGCTAGACTTTGTGCTGACCCTTGGCAGACGTAAACACGATCCAGCGAATCCTGCTGATTGGCGAACTCAGCCTTACAGGGGCGAGTCTGATCCACCGCGGATAGCATCACAGCGGCACATTGCACCTGATCGGGTCTAGTCGGTGATGCCCCAGTGTGCGAGGCATCTGACAGAGCATATATCGAGGAGCTGTCTGCGCAGGCTGATTTGCTTTCTTTTGCATGTTTGACCTTCTTACTCTGCGTCTCGAGGGCTCAGCCAAGGCTAACGTCCTGCATTTCGCCCGTCCAGTAATATCCAGCGCCCGCAGGTATCTTGACGTCGCGCATGTCCGAGATGTGATGTTTTGTCGCTAAGCAGGGGCTGTGCTCGCAGAGCCACTCGTCGCGACAATACTGCTGAATTGGGGAAGATGGCTGCGTATCATCATCCATCCTGTTCAGCCTCACCTAATTTCCCAGCGTCAACTTAATGTTTTGTCAGCTATAAATGCTTTACATAAAGACGATGTTCAATCTTGCTTCTGATCATCATAACCTTTTTCTATACTCTTCCACCGTTCCAAGACAACAAACAACCATCACCATGAAAGGCAGCATCAGCAATTTCCTGTCCGGCTCCTCTACACAGAAACCCTCCAACCCGGGATCCCAAGTCTTCCACATCCGTCCTTCACCACACGACTCCAAGCTTCTCGTCGTGCATCCCGTCGGCTACCCGAAAGATGCACCGCCCATGTACTCCATCAAAGCCAGCCAAAGCTCAAAGCCCAACGTCGTCGTCTCCCGCGGCCTGATGAGCCCGCAATCCACCGTCGGCCACGCGATATTCCACATGTTCTTCAGCACAACCTCGGAGCTCTCTGTCCGCGGCCAGCCGATCCCCTTGAAGGCGTCCCACTTCTCGGGCAAGTTCACCATGGATGTGCCTGGCATTGGCAGGTTCAAGTGGAAGCCGAACCAGCTGACGGGCACGTCCTTCGAGCTGTATGACGGCGCAGGGATGAAACTGGCCAAGCTGGGCTCCGCGGGCCTTCTTGCATTTGGGGAGAAGAAGCTGGAGCTCATGGTTCCCTGCGATGACTTTTTCTTGGATCTTGTGCTTCTCTCCGCCATGAGTGTCAAGGAAATGTCGAAAATCACCACCGAAGCCGTTGGAGAAGCTTCATCGGCAGTGGCCGGAGCTGTATAGTTTTGAAAGCTTCTTGGACTATTTTCCATTCATCATCGTCTTGATTAAGAAGTTTTCTACGGCAACGGAACGATGTATACTATGGCGGAGTACGGGTTTATAGTTAGGGGGAAGATTGATTACTTTGAAAGGCATAAAGGCACACGAGCGATGGTTATACAGGAGTCACAGAAGGTTGTGTAAGGCGGATATTTCAGTGGGCATATTTGTATTCTGGGCGAAGGGAATTATATCAACCACGAAGCAAATTCAAACCAGTTCAATCGAGAACGATCATCTATCCAATCCACCACATCCAAAAATGAAAATAAAAGTAACCAGCCTGTCAAGGCTTATATATAAGCGCTTTCATGGTTAATCATGCCGTTCACACAAACAGTGCCAGCAGGAACGTCCTGAGAAACTGCAAACCCACCGTTGCAGATTCCGAAAGTCTTGGGTGTGATGCAGACGAGCCCACCGTCAGTAGGGCAGGGCGTCGAACCCACAGGGCCCTCAGACTTCGGGGTTCCAGACGGCGTCGCAGGAGCGGTCTCGCTGGCTTGACACTCCTCGCTGTTATGAGTATCCTGTGCAGCGGATGAGGCCGCAGCGCTTGTGGCTGAAGGCTTCTCGGTGACGAAGGTAGCCATGGTTGAAGGGGCTGCGGCGTTCGAGGTCGCAGGTTGAGAGTATGAAACCACAACGGACGAAACCACAACGGACGAAGGCTTATCGGTGGGCTTCTCAGATGCAGCTCCGGTGGACGAGGCAGCGGGCTTTGAGGCGTCACCACCGGCGGGCTCCTTGAAGACAGGCTCAACGCCAACCTCACAATCGCCGTTGCTGCCGGGGGTAATCTCTTGGTAAATCTTTCCATATTCACCGGGATCGGGGAAGCCAATGACGCTTCCGCTAGTACCCGTGGTGCACTCGCCGGGGATGTTGGCGCGGAACATAGGGGGCAGACCATCGACGAAGGAGGAATCGTCCGAACCGCCGACGACTTCGATCGGGGCGCAGTTCATGTACATCTCGCGGTTACCGATCTTGTTGAACCAAGTCCAGGCGAAGACAGCCGGGCCGTTCTTCATGTCCTTGGGGATCGGGATGGTGAACTGCCGCGTGCACTCCTTGTCCGCGTCGTTCCCGCACTGAGGCCCGTTCTCGCGGCCATGAGGATCCTTCCCCTCGGTGGGGATATTCCCCTCGGCCTCGGCCGGACACCCGCCGATGATGCTGTAGATGGTGTGCCACTCGGCGGGATCGTCGGGCGGCGCGTCTCCGTAGGCGACGCCGAACTGGCACGACCCGCCGCCGTGCACCGCGCCGCCCCAGAACTTGACCGTCTGCGAGGACCCGGCCGTCACGGTGGTGACCTCCTCGGCGTGGCCGAAGCGGCCCTGGCAGGGGAACGGGAGCTGCTCGTCCAGAGGCCACGACTGCAGCAGGGGCTCGGTGTCGAGGTTGTAAGGGTGAGGCTCGACCATGACGACGTGGGCGGAGAGTTGCCCGACGGCGAGGGCGAGGGTGACAAGTGAAGATCGTGTGCTGAGCATTTTTGAAGGTCGGTGCTCAACGGTATATATGGTTGTTTGGTGGATGTTGGGTTAAAAGCGTGCGTGTTGTGTGATGGTGGAGTTATATAGAAGTTGTTGTGGTGAGTGGTTCTGGATGGTAGTTGGTGGTTGCGTTAATTTCGTTGGTTTGATGAGAGACCCCAGAAAGCAGTCAGTCTACTACTTATACAAGTTAGCTTTGATTCGCGTTCGGTGAATGTCTTACTCTTCAGAACCGAATTCTTTGTTTTGACGCATTGTTTCACTGAACAGTGGCCAGGACCACGATTGCCTTTGGTACTGTTCTTAATATGAAAGAAACGGAGTCAATGTTCGGCGAGATAGGATGTTTTACAAATTATGGAACAAAAGAATGCTGCTTGGAACATGTGGACGTCAAACCTACGTTTTGTGACAATACGCTCGCTGTTGGTTATGCCTGTTCATTGTTCGGTAACACAACAAATGTTCTTCATCCCTCCCTATAATTGGTTATCATACCAAAGTCTAAAATATTTCCTGTGCATACCATGATCGAAAGAAGTTACTAGAAGATTCGAGCGCTTGCCAGAACAACTGCGAAACACTCGTTTACAACCAAACTATCAAGGCGGGCAACAGCATCAAGGCGATTCCACTATATGGCCTGGTTACATACTTCTAGAATCTATAATGATACAGTAAGATCATTGAAATTCTACCTCATTCATTCGTCTTTTTGCTTCGCTTGTACCAGGGTCTTATCAATGCCGTAAGTCCAAGAGTAGACCTGATTGTCCCTCCGTCCAATACGGATGGACCCGTTCTTCCCACAACCAACAAAGGGCTTGAACCCAAATACAGAAAACAAGACTATTTCTTTGAGTTTTGTCGTCACTTGTTGCTGAAGCGCAGTGATATCCCGCACCACGTCTCGCCATTCATATGTTTCCCGCCCCGGTTGGATACTACAGTATTCGATTCGTAGACTCTCGAGGGTTGCGGCATGCCGACGGAGGAAACCAACTAACTTCTCCGGATCGATATGACCGCAACTGAATTCGACTCGTCTCAGACGCTTAAACGTTAGATCATCGGGAATAGCGGCCAGTGTGTCCATTCCGTGTGCCTCAAAGACGAGCTCCTCGAGTTGCGGCATGGTACCAAGAACATGGCCAAGACGACCTTTCTCAACAGCGTCGCCCCTCTCCCAGGGTATGCACTCCTCGTGGACTATAAGGTGCACCCTCGTAAGGTTGGGGCTGAGTCTCAGGTGCGCGGCGAGGCGATCTGGGAAGGTCGAGTTTCTGTGGAAGAGTCTGATGGGCAGGCCGGGCTGACAGTTGCCGTGTACCATGTCGTAGGAAGCATCCACTCGGAATTCTCGGAGTTGAGACTGGACTCCAGGGTCTTGGAGGGCTTTCAAAGCGACGAGAAGACCCCTCCCCTCGTGTGCAATGGGGCGTTCTTCTGGGTACTGCAGATCGTCTCCAGAGTCGATGTTATCGAACTCGTCAAACCCAATTCGTAGGTCTTGCTATTCGTCAGTCAGGCCAGAATTAGCTACCATTCTTACGATATTTTGTCAGTATGCTTGACGTATCCGCTCTTGCATACCTGTACGATGCTCTCGTCTTCGTCCACGTAAGACTCCTGGGTATTCTGCTCCAGCTCATCATCCAACCAATCCCAACCCAGGATACTCTCATAAGTACGAGGTTCAGGACTCTCCAATTTCAACGGCCAATCGCACCATGGAGGAAAGGGCGGTCGCTCCTTGCGTTTCTCGCCGAAACGTCGCCACATCCGAACAGTCGGGCTGGACGAGTCCTGACTCTGTGCTCCAGAAGCCGGTGCGTCGTCTGCCGTGCGGTTCGAGAGTACCAGACTGCGGAGAGCTTCCATACGAGGTAGAGCATCCATGAGCGCACTGACGTCGGCGAGTGTTCGTCGATTGTAGTGATGGCGCTCGAACACGGACATGAACAGCTCGTGCAACGCCTTATCCGGCTTCGGGGTCCACTCGCGGCCCGGGACATCAAAGGACGGATCTCCGGGGAAGTATGGCGTTCGTCTCTTAGGCCAGAGACCCTCGGTGTACGATGCAGCGGCTTGGAAGACCTTCCAGTCCGTCAATGACGCCGCCAGCGTCGTGTCATCGATGACGAGCTCGCGCACACCGCTCAGCAGCAGGTCATTTGCGGCGACGAGGCGGAAGACGTCCAAGTCGAGCGGATGGCAGGACAAGTACAGGACGGGGAAGAGAAACGGAGATGCAGCTTGATTGAGATGCCGGCAGGTCGCCCGCAAGACCTGGACGGCCTGGCCGGGCAGTTGAAGGAGGATGCCGTCGATGATCTCCGGCGGCAAGTCGAAAATGGTGGCCATCTTTTATTAGTCGATGTGAAGCTGGTAACCAGATCGTTGATGTGCCTCGATTAGCGAGTCTGTCACGATGGCGATAAGAGAAAGAACGTCGTCCCACCGCGTGCGAGGAGACTGAAACGACCTCGGACCCTCGGAGTCGGAGCCGGGGACGCCAGCATGTGCGCAACGCCGCCAGCTGGTGAGGCGCCACAGCCACAGTGGGGTGTTGAAGGGGCAAATAGCTACCAACCCAAACGCCTCTTGAGGATGTACCGATGATTGAATGGTCTGAGAGGGACTATAACCGAAATTCCAATTATTCTGTGACCTGCAAATACATACACATGAGACCGTGGGAGATGCAGAGCGTTGGAGATGTCTCAGTCTGCTACATGCGGGATCTGCAACATTGTGGAGAAGGCGATTCCCGGGAGAGTGGTCATGCGTTTATTGTGGCTTCTACTCACCCGGCAGAATGGGTCCTACGTCATGACATGACTCGGTTTCAAGCCATTTAACTTTATAGACTTTCCACAAAAGGTTCCTTACCGCAGCTTCCGTTATCGCCATGATAAGAAGTCTCTCACAAGATCAGACCAGTACATTTTCTGTCGGTGAGAAAATCGACTCAAATGAACTGGGACGTGGTTGCATAAAAGAAAACCACAGTGCGTCTCCGGCATCGTCTGCGTAAGGCAGAGTAGGTAGTGAACACATACAAGCATCCTCTAATAGTAATTCCAAGGTTCCAAGCATTCTGATAACAGATAATCGAGAATCTCGAGCACTTAGGGGCTAACTTCGAAAACATAAAATTTAAAACGCGCAAACAGTGGTCTAACACAAAGACTAAGAACACTAGAGTGGTTTTAATTACGCGCGTTAGAGCGCATGGAAATACATAAAAAGCAGGAGCGTAAGCTGGTGAGCAGTTCTCTCTGCGTATGGTTAAAAATGAAGATTCAGCTTTTCGCAACCAATCTAGTTCCCACCGTCCTCTAAATGATACGATACATTTCTGCGTTCTCAGATTCAGTTCACGAGTCTAACCCTCGTACCCCCAGCGAGGAGCGTTGACAATGATGCCACAGAGACAGCCAGACAGGATACCGGCGACGGGGAGGGTGATGAACCAGCCCATGTAGATCCAGGCAACCATGCGCCAGTTGATAGACCTCCAGGTGCCAGAGCAAAGACCGACACCGACGGTAGCACCGGTGATGCACTGCGTGGTGGAGACGGGGAGCTCTGTGGTTATGTTAGCAGGTGTTGGTTTGACACCGATTTGGATCAGCTTGTAAGGGACGTACTAAGACGGGTGGCGAGAATGACGGTGATGGCAGATCCAAGCTCCATCGAGAAACCTCGAGAGGGAGAGTGAAGAGTCAGGCGGTTACCCAGGTTGCGCATGATGTTGTAACCATAGGTCCAGATACCAAGAGCGATGGCACCACCACCAAAGCAGCTGTGAAAGTGAAGGTTAGTTAAAGCGCTTATGAGACGCGATAATTTGCCCAGGACGGCTAGTGTTTGACTTACAGAATCCAGATGGGGACATCAGACTTGCCACTTTCCGAATCCATGGAACCGGTGTGCCAGATCTGGAAGATGGTAGCGTAGGGACCGATGGCGTTGGCAACGTCGTTGGCGCCATGAGTGAAGGAGGCGGTGCAGGCAGTCATAACTTGGAGGAAGGAGTATAGGTACTCGGCGCGGTTGTCGTAGTGAGGCACGTTGGCGTGAATCTCCTCGAGATCACCGCTCAGAACACCTGTCGACTTCTGCATGCTGACGATGTCCTGGTCAACGCCCTGGAGGAAGACAAACTTGAGCCACCAGAAGAGAACAGCACCACTGTAGATAGGGCCCTCGGGCTTGGGACCGATGATCTTCTTTGGCTGCTGGACCTGGACGGGCTCGGGGTCGGTGTGATCACCGGAGCCGTCGCGAGAGGCCTGCTTCGTCTCGGTCTGGTCCTCGGCACGCTCGAACTCGGCGCTGCCGTTCTGGCCGGCCCGGCGGAGGTCGTTGAGCTCTTCGCGGGTGAGGTGGCCGGCGTAGAAGTCCTGGATGCCACCGGTGGCGCCTTCGGGCTGGGCGGGAGGCTCGCCGCGTCGGAGCAGAAGAGGGCCGATGGGGATGTGGTACCAGCGGAGTTGCCAGTCATCCTTGATGACCAGGCGGTAGAGCCAGGGCATGAGGAAGATGGCGATGACGAGGCCCCAGGCAACACCGACTCCGATGATCAGGCCAATCATCTCGGCGTTGGTGAAATCGAGCTTGATGGAGCCACCCTTCCAGACAATAAGCATGGTGAGCAGCGAGGCCGTGATGCCAAAGTAGACAGGAACCAAGAGGAGACCCTTCCAGACGGGCTTGCTTCGCAGCATAACGCCGTACTTGGTGATGAGGAAGATTATGGCGGCAAAGGCGCCAGACAGACCGGGGGCGATGATCCAGGCGAGGAAGACGGACACGACGCCGGAGTTGATGCCCTTGTCCAGCTCGGCCCAGTGGATTCCGTCGGAGCCGACCAGCGCGATGCCCATGCCGATGATGCCGCCCATGATAGAGTGAGTAGTCGAGACGGGAAGACCGATTCGGGTGCAGATGGTGAGGTAGATAGACGAGGCAACGACGGCGCACATCATACCGAGCATGAGAAGCGCGGGATCATTCTCAAACAGGTCGGTGTCGACGACCTTGGTTCGGATGGTGTCGGCTACTCGCGCACCGACACCCACGGATCCTGCGAACTCGAGGACGGAGCCCAGGCTCATGGCCTGGAGGTAGGTGAGGGATCGGGACGAGACCGACGTGGTCCAGGAGTTTGCGACATCGTTGGCACCTGTTGATGGGAGTCATGGTCGTTAGCTGTCTGTGTCTTGCACGGAGTTGCTGCGATAGTGTAGTAAAGGGCACTCGGAGTGGTGATGAAGAGACATAGGAGAGACTATGCCAGGCTGGCTGGGGGACTCGTACCAATGTTCCACGCGTCCAGGAACGCAAAGATGGTGCCGATGGCGAAGATGTAGTCGTACTGGTGAAGGACGACCATGGCTGCGGCTGGTGTGGGAAGGCCCAGTAGGAAGAACTAGGGCTTCTGGAAAAGAAGGTGATGAAGAGTAGAATGCTTGCTTCTGGCAGGAGGGAAGGTTTCACTCAACATGATGAAGCCAGGCCCTTATATGACAAGACGGGTGTGAGTTGCACTGCACAGGTGGAGAACCAGGGCGTCTTGGCAAACAAGCTTATCATTATGCTTCTGGGGCCACTCCGGGGCCCAGGCCAGAAGCGTCGATGGCCTAACGTCCGCCATGGACGTTCCTAGTCGATTGCAGCAGGAGCCAAGAGAGAGCAGCGCTCGCGGCTCGGTGAACCCATTCGGACGGGGCCATGGATCGGGGTGTGTGCCACGGGGCGTTGCTCGTGCTCGCATGCCGCAAGCCTGTTGGACGGGGGGAGAGCCCACATCGACAGCCAGGACGTGAGCTGCGGACCATGCTGAGGTCTGGGCGTGGAGCTGGAGGGAGAACTCGCATGCGAGTGGGTGATGGGCTGTGTACATATGGTAGGTGGACTTGGGGGTTGGGGGGGCTACCTAGGAAGGCGACGGATGTTGAATGGGAGTCGAATAGAAGAACTGAAAAATGAAAGACACGGGAGGTCGAGAAAGAGAGAACATGCATGGAATAAACACGGTAGAACCAATATGACAGTGTCTTTGATGTCAGGGAGGGCTTGCTCCAGAGGACCACGCCTCGATAGCCACTAGACATATTGAGTAACAAATATATCACAACAGCCGCACGCGTACCCTCACGAGCGTAAGATTAGCAACAAGTCGCAGTATACAAAGGATTGCAAGGAACGAGAACTGGGCCCGTATCCACTGCTCGTCCGAATAGACTTACAACCCAACTTACAAGGAACAGCAGCACCATCGACGCAGGTGTACTCTTTTTTTCCGCCCGCGCAGTCGATTTCCTCCCGTCGCATGCCAAAGCCCACGCACGTGCGCCCTGCCAAGTCGCGGCTTGCAACCCGGGGAGAAAAGCTTTATTCTGTCGTCGAGATGGTCGGCATCGCGGGGCTGGCCAATGGGAGCAGCGGCAGTTCCACGTGGAGTCGTCGGTTCGTCGTCGACGCTCAACTTCCCGTGCGCATCCCTGTCCTTTCTTCTCCTGTACTGTGTAGATACCACCCAACTCGACCTTTAAATGCTTGGCACCCAGCCCATTTGCTCTTGGCAATCTGATATTCTGCGCCTTGGCATGTCGCCTCCCTGCCGCAAAGTGCACCCATTCGAACAGCATCTCGCCTCTCACATGCGTCCTGGGGGCAATCGGGTTGCCTCGTGGACGCCGTCTTCTGAGACAATGGTCCGGCTGTGCAACACATCCAGGCCGGCGTTGCCTTCTCCACCGAGTCATCGCCTCCACCGAGCTCATCTGTCGACCCCCTTGTTCGTCGATGCCGTCCCTTGCTGGATCTGTGCCAAGTCTGGCACCACCGCCAGCAGACCAGCCCGAGGCTTTTCTGTTGGCACGTTGACAGCGTTGTCGTGGCTTGGGCATTGATGGTCCAAGTAATCACTGGCTTCGACTAACACCATCACCGCAGCCCGTTCTCTCGGTGGCCTAATACAGCTTAGTAAAGGCGGTCGTCCCGGACCAACGGTTCTCGTTACTAAGTAAGCAGACAGGCCAGCAGCGACAGAAGTACACCGAGCTGCGATTCCACGTGTCATCCCTTCCTTGAAGTGAAAATCTCCTTACAGACAACAGCCATTACAGACCAAAAAGAAAGAACAAAAGGGCAAAAAGAACATACAACAGCAGGGATTCCCCGGTCGTCACCGACCCGAGTACTAATCTGCCGCTTCTCAGCTTGACTAAGGGAGAGCGGACGGGATCCCGTATTTTCTAAGAGCTATGGTCGTATGTGTCAGGGGGAGGCGTAGATGGAGATGATGACGATGGACAATAATGGCAGAGGTATCACTGGCTGAGGATATTTCGTGAATGGCCCTTATGAGATTCTCCCATGGTATGATTGTCCGATATTCCTCCATAAGTAAGTATAACACTTGTCGAAGCACATTTTTAGGACCTAAAGCACAAGATATTATTCAACCATTGAGCGTGCAATTACGATCGAAGTTACCAGTTATCAGATCACATGCATCAGTGTGACGTAGTCTACATACATACAGTAAAAGTCTCGATATGGCATGAGAGGCTAAATAACATAAACTAGACCGAGTTTGTGGATGGCTACGGCTTATAGCAGAGTATCATCTCTTCTACCCGCACTCTTATTGTTCCCATATCGATTTGGTAAATACTGTTGAGAAAGAAGATGTCGAATTGCGCTCGGTATCGCAACCTGATAATTAACTTGGACAGACAATGATTTTGAAATTCCATGGGAAACAAAGGTTTCTGCCTTGACACATGATCCACCTTCCATCACTCGTTACATTGCCAAACGGGGTTTTCAGTTGCGAAGTATATAAATTAGCATAGGGTGCAGCCATAATAGACCAGCGAGTGCCAGACGTCGACTAGATGGTTCGACTTAAAGAGATCGGCATCTATGACAGACTATTACGGGCTCCCCGCGATCCTTGTCGTCGACTATCCGGAACTCCATCTTAGTCAAGTCTTCTCAAGTGTTTCTTTAGAGCCACCAACCTATTCAACTATAGGAGTCGCTTATAGACGTCCTCTTCGGTGAGTCAACCGGATGTCATTATGGTCGCGTGACAACAGCTCGTAACGCATCTCCGTAGCAAGATACCGGGTTGCGATGATCTGAATGATGAAGAGTGGGTAAGAATAAAGCATCGCTAGGATATCTGTGAGCTCTTGGAACTTTCATGCATTCATTGACGTGGTGCAAAATTCGTTACCCGAGGTCATCGTGCGAAAACGTAAAGTTCCCTTTAACGCCAAAACCCCGTTCTCAACAAACCGGGTTTATCTGAACATTTTGACCAACATATCATCGTCAGCAATTCAACAGGCTTCAACACTCAGTCTGCTTCACTTTTGAATTTCCGTCTCATAAGGAAAGCTGGAATCTTTGCACCACATCTATTAATGTTTCTTTGTTGTCGGTTCTTTTTTTTCAATCGCGATGAAGACATTAGTATCGGGTAGCAGACTTCGTGCTGGTGACGTCATCGCAACACCCGCATTTCATTTCCCCATGAGAAACTCAAGAATAAGAACCTTTGAGAGATTCATTCCACTGTTTCAAGGATCTGCTTGTGATTCCCATTTTGGAACCCTCTGATTAATGGTTTACTTTTAACGTGGGACGCCTCAATTCTGCTCTACTTGCTTGGTTGCAGCCATGGGAATGGTCGATAATCGCCCATCAAATAAGCCCCGTTTTAGGTCAGCTGTGGAAAAAAAAAAACCTGTGTGGCTTTCTCTGACCCAGCAAATCATTCCGTGTGTTAATTGCCGGAGAGCAAAAAACGCAAAAAGAGAGGTCTATACCAGGTTCGAACTGGTGTCTTTGGAAGAGATTTTTGATGGGTAATCAAAATCCAACGTCCTGACCACTAGACTAATAAACCGACTTGGATGCTTTCAAGTGCAAATAACTCGCATCATATACATACTAGCTGAGTCAGCCACCTTGGCCTTCCATGTCACTGGCTAACCTTTGCCATGATTCTCGGAGGAACTCAACTGAAGCTTACTCTGCTGAGAAATCGCAGGCTTTGTCAACCATCCTTCAAGATTCGATTAGTGATTCCTACGGGTATAAGTACTGATCCAGGGCATGTCATCTCGCATTTAGTAGTTCTTTGATCAATGACCATTATCACCTACAACCACTGCTGTTGAACCCTTTCCTTGCACAATGACATCCCTTCAATTCTCGGTGGTTGACGTCTTCTCCAAGACGCCCTACAAAGGAAAGCCTCTTGCCGTTGTGAACGATGTAGAAGGTCTGCTCAGCGACACGCAGATGAAACTCATCGCGCGTCAATTCAACCTCTCAGAAACGACCTTCTTCTCCCGTCCAAGACTACCAGGCGCCACGTACAAGCTGCGTTCCTTTCTGCCCGATGGACGAGAGGTTTTCGGCGTAGGCCACAACATCCTGGGCGCTTGGTGGTTCCTGGCGCAGGGCGGGTTCCTCGACTTTACAAAGGCTGGCGCCGGGGAGCAGTTTGTCTTTTCGCAGGAACTTGGAGGTTCGGTTACGCCCGTTAAGATCCGTCGCTTTAATGAGACAGCTGCGTCGCAACCTCCGGATTTCTACGTCTCCATCACGCAGGCGACGCCGAAATCCCACGCGCAGCATCCCGACCCTGCGTCGCTGGCTGCCAGCATCGGACTTCGAGTAGACGACGTGGGGTTTTCCACTTTGAAGCCTCGAGTCATGTCGACCGCGACCACTTACCATCTGCTCGTGCCCGTTGCGTCCATCGCTGCCCTGGAACGAGCAAACGTCCAGAGGGATACACTGCTTCAACAGCTCAGACTAGTCGACGAGCGCGCGTACGGGATTTATCTGTTCGCCAAAGACGAAGGTGAGCCTGATGAGAATGTTTATCGCGCGAGATTCTTTAGTCCTGGGATGTCGTCCGAGGACCCTGCGACGGGCAGTGCAGCAGGGCCACTTGCAGCGCTTCTGTACCAGGAGGGTTACTTGGATCTTGTGGAGGGTCACGCAAGTATTGAGGTTTGGCAGGGTCATCAAGTTGGGAGGCGCTGTGGAATTCGGGTGGATTTAGAGGCTCGTGATGGCTCTGGAGTGGAGGACGTAGTGGTGGACATTGCTGGAACTGCAGTGAGGGTTTCTGAGGGTGTCATCATGGTTCCAGGAGCCTCGACAGTGTTTTGAAGGTATTTCCAGACTTCAAGATAAGATGAATGAAGCTCAAATCAGCCATACGTCATGCGACACCCCCAACAGCGCATCTCCACCCAAGTTGGGGTCAAGCTCGATCTCCAACTATCATCCCCACTAAACAACAGAACCTCCCCCCCAAAGTACGTTTTCCCCCCACGGTGGAGACCTCCGGCGTCGGTGGCATTACACAATGGCAAAGACGTTGGCGCAATTGGTCTCTTTTGGGATGCGGTCTTCTCTCCGGCTTTTCCGCTGTTGCGCGCCGGTAGCCGTCCGGGGGTTTATATCCCGAGGGCGTGGTCCTGGAGGGATTGCTGTGGACAACCTTGCCTGGCCACCTCTTTCACCTGCATCTTTCTCTTTCCACTCAAACCACCGACAATGAAGCTGCTCTACCCTACCTCGCTCAAGCTCGACGTCGCCAGCTTCGATGGCTTCTCCGTCGCCCTCCAGCCGTACGACGTCAAGGCGGCCATCCCCGAGGAGCACGTCGACGCCGAGATCTTCGTGACGTGGACCAACAGCGCCGACAACCTCAAGGACGCCGCGCGCCGCCTCAAGAACCTCCGCTGGATCCAGTCGCTGGCCGCGGGGCCCAACGACGTCCTCGGCGCGGGCTTCGACACGTCCAAGATCGCCGTGACGACGGGCTCCGGGCTACACGACCACACCGTCGCCGAGCACACGCTGGGCCTGCTGCTCACGGCGGCGCGGCGCTTCTACGAGATGCGCGACTACCAGCTGCAGGGCAAGTGGCCGGCGCACCTGGGCGGCCCGCAGCCCGACCGGCCGGCGGGGGCCTTCACGACGCTGCGCGACGCGCGCGTGCTGGTCTGGGGCTTCGGCAACATCGCAAAGGCCCTCACCCCGCACCTGGTCGGGCTCGGCGCCGAGGTCCGGGGCGTGGCGCGGACCGCCGGCGTGCGGGACGGCGTGCAGATCTACGCCGACGC
>WPDF01000346.1:0-20331 GCA_019137265.1 Neonectria coccinea
CCGCGAAGCTGCGGCTGCTGGACCAGGAGATCAGGGCGGCCGCGGGCGGATGTGCACCGGAGCCCGCGGAGCAGGAGGCGCCGAGTCCCGGCGCGCAGGACGCTCCCTCGCAGGGCGTCGGGAGGTATCTCAGCCAGGAGTTCTGGGGCCATCTGTGTGCCGAGGTTGTGGGCATCAAGCAAGCGCTTGATCAACCGTCCGATGACGATGATGACGACGAAGGCACCAGCCCCGAGTCCATTGAGGCTGCGGGCTCGTCAATATCCAGAGGCGCCTCGGGCTTCCTCCTCGGAAATCCAGACTACCACGAAAGAGAGCCACTGCGGCATCCTCCGCCTGAGATGATTGCTCGTCTCTGGGCCATCTACACCCGCAACGTTGATCCCCTCATGAAGGTCCTTCATTGCCCCACCGTCGAGAAGGCACTGCCATTTTGCGCCGACTCATCCCCGACTCGTCATTTCAGCCCGCCCACCAATGCCCTCATCTTTGCTGTCTACTTCTGCGCGGTGACCTGCCTAACCCCTGAGGCCTGTCTCGAGAAGCTGGGCGAGAGTCGCGATGTCCTGGGCAGCAGATATCGCATCGGCGCCGAACGAGCTCTCGCCGAGGCCGATTATCTCAACAGTAATGAACTGGAAACGCTCCAGGCTCTTGTACTTTACACGGTACGTCAATTACGCTCCCAATTCTTTTTCCCCCTCGGCCTGACATGTAAGTCGTAGGCCATGATCCGTTGCTACTCACACGACCGCTCCTCCTGGGTTATCACCGCCCTTCTTATCCGTATAGCCCAAGGCCAAAATCTGCACCGCGACGGCGACGGACATCAGTTCACTCCGTATGTAGCTGAGATGCGTCGCCGCGTGTGGCATTTTATCATCGTGCTCGATGTCCGTGGCTCCGAAGACCGCGGCTCCGATGCTATCATGTCTCGCGTCAGTTACGACACAATCATGCCCACCCACATCGACGACAACGACTTTGGCCCCAACAGCACAGGTCCTCTCGTCACCAAATCGTCGCCTGCTGACAATGTCATCCTCATGTGCACGGCCATGTGCTCTGGAATCTTCGGTCTCATGTCCCACCCGCACACAAACGCTTTAGGCGAAGCCCAGCATTTCATCTACAAAGAGGACGAGTTAATCACCCACATCCGACAGCTTGAAGACCGTTTCATCCACACCGCCGTGTCAACACACCTTCCCTCGATGTACGCCTCGGAGATTGCTCGCGTCGTCATCCTCAAGCTGTGGCTCAATATTCAGTACCCCTTCACCAGCAGCGTAGCTCCCGCCCGGCCCCGCGTCTCCCGCGAGACCATGTTGCGCACCTCGCTGTCCGTCATGGAGCTACGCGAGCGCATGACACAGGGGGGATGGGGAGACCGGTTTGCATGGTGGACCGACACCTATGTGCAGTGGCATCCTCTGGCCGTTGCTCTGGCCGAACTGTGCGTGCAGACGGAGGGCGAGTTGGTGGAGAGGGCCTGGGGAGTCGTAGATCGGAACTTCCCTTCATCAAGGGATCACATCGCGGATTACTCCAGTGGAGCACTGTGGCGACCCATCAAGAAGCTGCTCAAAAAGGCAAGGGCAGCAAGGGCAGAAGCACTTATGAAAAGGATGAACATCAACGAAGCCTCTTCAATATCAGCAATGCCACCAGCACAACCAATTAATTATGTTGCGGAACCTTTGTTAGATTCCGTACAGCAAACGATGCTAGACGGCTCAACCGACACTTTGGGGCAACCCTACGACACCACTACAATGGATCCATCAATCTTGTTCGAATATCCCCCCCAGTTACTCATGATGGACTTGGACTCGGAATTAGGGCAAAATGGCGCTCTAGAATGGTCGATGTGGAATGAATTCTTGAAAGACACAAAATTGGATGACTCTCCAGGAAGCGGCATGGCAGATTCAACGTAGCTTCACGATTAGGGGCATGCCCGAGACACCATTTTAAGTTAGAAACCCAATCAATTGCATCACCCCGCATCATCATGCTCAGAATTTTGGTTCATTCGTTACTCGTTTTATCGAGCAAATGCAGTTGATATTTCCATGATCCGTAGTAACACCCGCAGAGCCTGCCCCCAGCCGTCCTCGAAATCGAAAACATTCTAAGCGAAAGTGGATGGTCGCTTGGCGCTGAAAACCTTCTTGGCGCTCTCCTTGGCGATACGGTGGGGAAGAGGGAAGCTCAGGCCCTTGGTGGTGAGCTGGCGGATGTAAGGTCGCTTGATGTCCTCGGTCTTCTCGATCTCAGCAACTCTGAGGACCTAGATTCGGATAAGTTTCTGAAAGCGCAGAGTTGGTAGTCATATACGCACGTGGATCGACCTGAAGCGAGCACGGTGGCGGGCAGCCATGTCGGAGTAGAGCGACTCGACAGCATCGATTCGGGTCAGCTCACGGTACTCCTTGTACATGTTGTGGGTACCGGAGCGGGAATCGTATCGGAGCCAGATGCCGAAGTTCTTGACCTTCACAGGGTGCTTCTCGTGGATCTGATACCAAAGTCAGCATGGTCCTTCAACCTCTTTTCATGCTCCCGGTACGTACCGCCTTGACGCTGACGATCTCACCAGTAGCCTTCTTGACCTTTCGGAGACCACGCAAGAAATACCAGTAACGGGACTTGGCGACCGTCTCGTTGGGAGCGAAGATGGTCATGCGGTACATGGCGGGGGTAGGGTTGGCCTCGGTGGGCAGATGGCGGCCAATGACCTCATATTCTTGAAGACGACCTGGAGGTAAAGAGTCAGCATGAAGAGTTCTGAAGTTGACTTGTGCGTGCTCCGATGCCCCGCGCCCGTGGTGCCAGTGAGGCAAGGTCGATATCGTCGTCAAAATTGAAAATTGTCGAAATTCCGGCATGTCGTCGAGACCCAGTGTTGAAATGAAGGAACCCCCGTCGCCGTGCATCCAAAATTCGGCAACTGCCAATCCTCGCAGGCGTCCAATTTACAGAGGCCAATCCTCATCCTGAGACCTGTCCCTGCTTGGGAAAGCGGAAAATGTCGAAATTGTTGTCCATCGGTTTCACCACGGCGGGCGGCATCGTCGAGTCGGCGAAAGGAAGAAGGAGATATTGCTTACCCATCTGTGACGATTGTTAGTTCTTTCCGTGTGCAGGAAGGTAGTTGGCGACTTACGGTGACGGTAGTCAAGTGCCTCGGACTATCGCGAATGTTTGAAGATGGCCGAAGTTGAAGGAGTCGCACCGATTTTTTTTTGTGCGGAGGTGTGGGAGGGCTAAGAGAGGTAACTGTTTGCAGGGCTTTGGCCCCGGCGACGATTGGCCAGGGAAGACCCACCTTCCAAAGTTGTCACGTGTGTAGTCACTGGGTCAAGTACCCAAAACTTGCAAGGTCCCGCCCAATCAGCAACGACAACGAATCCGTCGTCACGCTGGGCAAGAAAGGAAGACAACACCAAACAAACAAGCCAGACAAATAAGTCTCTTTGGATCAGTAATAATTACCACGGAATACTCAAAGAATATATCTCTGAATCCACCTCGCTGAGCGACTAGGCGCTCACGCAGATTATTCCTCCGTGCATCTGCCGGCATTCGACGGCTCATCCTTCTCTCCATCACTCGTGTCGCTGAGAATCTCAAAACAATGAACGAACTATTCGAAAGCTTCGCGGACGCGCATGCCAGACAAGGGGGCTACCTACTCGCCCAGACCCTCTCCCCTGTGCCCCCGCCAGATCAGCCCAACCGACTGAGAGCTATCCGGCAGAGCACGAACTCTCACAGCGCCAAGGGCGACATCAAGCACTTCATCAAAACCAGCACATCACACCGTCAGAAACTAGACAACAATGAGGTGAATGGCTGGGTTGAGGTGTACAAGGCGTATTGGAAAGCCATCGGCGAGATTTTGGCGGGAGAGGTGGGCAAGGTAAGGCACGCCGGATCTTCCATCCGAACGCCGCGTTATTAACTTCGTGGCAGTCTACATGGACAAAGGTGTATGAGTCCTGGAAGGAATTGACTACGACGCTTATTCGAGGCTACAACGCCTCGGGCTTCGCGGCTTGGACTATCCCTTCTCTCTACATGGTAGGGAAGTATCTGCGACTATTCGCCATCAAGTCCGACGAGGAGCGCAGCCGCACGACCAGCGAGCCTATAGCTGGGGCATCCCTGATGCAAGATGACTTCGATTCGGAAGCAGACAAGCAAGGCCAGCTACGAGACTGCGAGCAGCACCTGAAGCGCATTTTTACTCTGTGTTTGAATGACAGGTAATCTCCCCCACACCTCACTCAAGTCCCAAACCGCTGACGATCGTCTTAGAGCGCCGCTCGAAGAGTCGAGAAAATGGGGCATCTACTTCGTTATCAACCTACTCTTCAAAACCTACTTCAAGTTGAATTCGGCGTCACTATCGAGAACTATTCTCAAGACACTTGCCGTATACAAGGACAAGGGAGACATGCCGCCACTCGAGATGTTCCCCAAGTCTCAGCGAATCACGTTTAAATACTATGAGGGTGTACTATCCTTCTTGGACGAAAACTACGTCGAGGTAAGGAAATATCGTGCTCCATGTGACACTGCGGCTTACAAACATCCTCAGGCTGAAACTCATCTTACCTTTGCCTGGCAACTTTGCCACAAAGACGCCAAGCGACAGGCCGAGTATGCATCCCATTGCCCGTGCATGCTGCTGCATATCACTAACACTCATAGGCGAATCTTAACGTACCTCATTCCCTGCCGCCTTCTCACCAGCCACGTCCTTCCCACTGATGCCTTGCTGGACAACTACCCTCACCTGCAGGAGCTGTTCCTCCCGTTGGCCAAATGCATAAAAAGCGGCAACCTCCGCGCCTTTGACCTTGCCTTGCAGAAGGGCGAGGACGAGTTCGTCAAGCGACGCATCTACCTGACCCTCGAGCGGGGCCGAGATATTGCCTTGCGTAACCTGCTGCGTAAGGTCTTCCTCGCCGGCGGCTTCGATGAACCAAAAGAGCCCGACAGTGCGCCGGTGCGTCGTACTCGAATTCCCGTTGCGGAGTTCCAGGCGGCCATTAGCATGGGGAGCGGCGGAGAGTTGATCGACCCAGATGAGGTGGAATGCCTGCTTGCCAACATGATCTACAAGGTGAGTTGTTCATGACATTCGTACCCGTTGGGCGCCTGTTGCCTTTTGAGGTCAGCCGAATGACTGGGTTTTCTGTTCCATCAACGTCCAGAAATCCAGAACTCGCGTCCAGGTGGCAGTCATTTGACTATATACTCGTCACCCGGTTGCTGCCTCTCCGGATGTCTGCCTGGGGCATCACGGACCTATATCCGCACTCCCCTCCACCTCAGCCTTACAAAGACCTGAGTCACTAACTGGGTTGTTTTTCTAGGATCTTATGAAAGGCTATATCGCTCGGGAGCGAGGAATCGTCGTCCTGTCCAAGAAGGGCGCCTTTCCTGGGACCGGCTTGTGAGCCGGACAGGGCGTTGGTTGGGGCCACGGCAGAATGTGATACGAGGGTAGGCGAAGCGTGACGGTGACTGGCGCCCTTTTAAGCCTCGCCGTTGTTGCATGCATGGCAACATCAGGTAGGACGGAATGTCTCGAGCAGTAACGATGACGCTTATCTCGACAAATCAGAAAGAAGCCGGGACACTCTTCTCTTTGCTTTTGACCCCATCCCCGACTCTGTTCCCGCCAAACTGATCCCCCTCTTTGCTTCCTGCGAGCCTTTGCGCCATATTCACGCCGAAGCACAAGACCGTGCATGGCCTTAGCCCGTCACTATTCAGCCGACCGTGCTTGGCCCATCCCTGCACCACCAAGATGATATCCCTTCACCCCAAGCAAAAGATTCCAGCACGGGTTTTCTCAAGTTGGTCAGAACAACATATTCCATATGCCGTTTGCGACCCCCGCATTTTAACGTTGGGTCGCATGGATTGCATCTCGCACACTTTCATACACCACATCCTACACCCCCTGGGTCGTATGACTCACTTACGTTTGCGACCCGGAGGAGGCATCCGACAAAGGAAGTTTGTTTCACCATGAATCAGTGGGTTGGTGGCATTTTCAAGCGGCTTGGCGACCCCTGTGTTGGTGTGGAGGCCGTCTTATTCACACCTTCTAAGTTGGGCGGCGCAGTTCACGACGAAAGGGGCTGCAAAGAAGAGAGCATCAGAATGAATACCAGTTACTCAAATTTGAGAGCGCCTAGCGCTGAGAAAAAGCATGCAACTTTGTGAATAGTGATACAATTTCCGCCCGCACGCAGATGTCAATCTTGATATCCCGTCTGATAGAACAAACCCAGCCAAGGAAACCCGCTCGCTCTCACGAGCAATCTTTTCCACCATGGAATGAAACCCTGTGCTCTAAAGAAGAAGAAAAATGGATCATGTCCAAAACAGCCGGCCGAGAAGAGTAGTTGTACATGGGAAGCGACGAAAATAGAAAAATGACAAGTCCAAAAAACAAAGGCCAAGCACACCAAAAACCCAAACCCGTGAAAAGCACATACGCTACCAATAGAACACCACAACGCCACCATCTCTGTTTATGTAGTTTTCGATTATTCATTGTTCCTGCAAATTTCGAGTCCCATGTCGTTTAAGGGGAGGAAGAGGAAATATGTCATGTCATTAAGGGTGCAACGGCCGTGTGTGTAAGTGTGCGTGAAAGGAGGTATTAAGAGAAGTGGCGGTTGGAGCGTGGCGTGCTTCTGCGGGGATGTTAGATGATGGGTTGAAAAGATAAGGAACAAGAGAGGCGACTTACTGTGCAGTTGAAATATCATCGACGTGGTTGCAAAGCGCAACGAAGAGGTCGAAGAACAGCTGGGTGCCGCCATTACACATTTCGAGTTGCATCGTGCCACTGCGCTTGAAGGTGCTTCGAGAGCGGATGATGAGAGCGAGATAGTGTGCTCGTAGTTTAGAATCGGAATCAGGTGTGTTGTTGTAAGCGTATCGAGCCGACGCCAAAATTGTGCTGCATTGAATGCCGGATTCTGGTTTGGTTAGAAGACGTTGAGGGTCAAGTCCAGGAGGAAGAACTCACGAAGACCTTGCTTCCGAAGAGAAAGCTTCTTCAGCTCCTCAAGACCATACTTCTCGGCAGCACAGTAGATGACAGTGTCCTTCAGGAGGTCGCCATCTACACCACGGTGGTATACGGTGCTCTCGACAGTAGCCCGCTCCTCCTCGCTAGTGGGCTCCAACTCCCACGAGTTGCGGCGCTTGTTGTGCACCAGACGGGGAAAGTAGTCACCCTTGTAGAGATACTCCAGGACGGAACTGAAGATCTCGGGCTCCTCGTCGGGAAGAGAGATTCGCTTGGTGGCGGCATCCATGTATCCGTTTCGGAGGGCGTTGAGAAAGAAGGGACTGCCGCAGAGGACATCCTCGTGGGCGGCGAACAGGCGTTGCTCAGCACCAACAACAAGCGTGACGATGGCAGAAGTCATGTTGCTGCTTCTAGAGTGTGAGCTGATGGAGGATTTAGAGACGATAGGAGATGAAGAACTTACTTGCCCATGACGGTGTCATTGCTGGCGGTGGCTGTCGACGCCGTTGTTGGCCTTCGGGTGCGGGATTCATGTCGTCGCTTTGTGACCCCGCTGTCTTTGCTGAAAGATGAGCTAGACTTGCTCGCCTTGTGGCTTTTGGAGAAACTCTTGGTCGAGGACTCGTGTCGTCTGGAGCTGGAGAACATGTTGGCGATGGGTTGACCGGAAGGCAGTCGATCTTATTAAATGGCGCTCGAAGACGGGTATATTTTTTTTTATTGTTGATGATGGACGAGAACGAGGGGAAACTCAGGCTTGTGGGGAAAAGAGAGAGAACAAGAGAGAAAGATGTCGATTGTTAATGGCAGACCTACCTCAGGCGTCAACAGGGTGGATGAATCTGGCTGCCAGCGTGCAGGACGGGAGCAGGAGGCCATCTTTATAATGGCTACAGGCTGATGCTCCGTGCAAATTAGGCGGGCGCTGCCTATAATGGCACCCCCAACCTTGTTTTTGCTAAGGTGGTGCCGGGGATTGAGGCGAGTCAGCCCCGGGTTGGCGATAGCGTCGTCAGTGGGACGCGCAGCTCCAGGCGGACACGCGTTAAGGGGCTCGCGATATAAACACGGTCCCACGTGATGGATTGATGCCTGAGGATTCCAAAAGTGGTGGGGTCGTAGGGGCGTGCAGGACGACAGGACCATGGCCGCCGCTGAAATCTGAGGGCGGACAAATCGCCTCCACCACCCAGCTTCGAGTCACAGCAAGGATCGTAGGGGGTCAAAGCAAGGGGTGAGTGCGGTGCGTCCAACCGGCACTTTTCTCGTGGTGGTGTGGAACAGTTCGCCTGAGGAGCAGCTGCGTGCTGGAGGGGGAGCCTCACAAGGCAGAAGTCCTCCAGCGGCTGGGACTGGACGATAGTGCATGCTGGCCGATGGAGCTGCAAGGCCCGCGGTCTTGGGGCGAGCCTCGTTGAATTTCACATGGCGATGATCGCTGCAGCTGCGAGATTCAATCGAGGTCAATTGGGTTGCGGTTTGGTCGTGCTGCACGCGGCATTGGCTTGGGAGCTTCTCCCAGCGTATCTAATTCTCACGATTCTAGGAGACGCCATTATCACGGCTTCTCACACCAAGCACGCACACTTTCGCATCTCCCTGCTTTTTCCCAGTGGACCGGGGTAAGATTGCCAAGGTAGGTACCCGGCCCAACCCTCCACACAATCAAGCTGCTGAGCTGCTAGTCACACTAGTGTCAAGCCAGAGTGAAGCTCCTGGGGAGCGTCCCGAGATTCTGTTCGACCGTGACGGCATACTTTACTACATAGGATGCGAGTCCGGACCGGGCATCACGCTGTCACACACCCCCGGCTCCCCCGCCATAGTCGTTGGCCGAGATGACCCGAATTCACGTTTGCCTCGTGTTTACGGACAACGTACAAATACGTGGAACCATGGTATCTTGTTCATGAGGGGAGGGATCTCGTCCTTGGTTTTCAGCCCAGACCATGTCTTGCACCTTTTCCGTGGGCATCGGACCCTGGTGACAAACCAGGTGCTTGCCCCCGTGTAACAGCCAACACGATGGACTGCGCAATGACATTTTTGCCTTCGGCCCTCGTCATGGCTTCGTTGTGAAGTGCCCCGCGCACCTTACGCCGCTCCACTGGAAGCCCAACTTCTTCGCAGCGCTGGTATAAACCGGCGCAATGATCGGCGGGGACAAGCTCGTCCTTGCCAGCCTCAACCATGTAAATCCCAGGCAACTTTCCCTTGTACTTCTGGGCTATCACGCCGAGGTTTGTCCAGCTGTCCAAATGGTTCCATAGGAACGGGTGCAGGTATTGGTACGGGAGCCATTTCTGGGGGTACAGCGCTTCCAACATGGTTCGGGCGGAGAGAAAAGGCGTCTCCAGTATGAGAGCGTTCAGCTCAAGATTGGAGTCTTTTTGCCCCTTGGCTGCCAGATTTGTGGCAAAGCCACACCCAATGCTCTGTCCCCAAAACAGCAATACCGGCTTTCCCAGGTCATTTCCTACGGACCGTGCCTCGTGCAGTTGGGAGATCCATTGCAACGCCGCCTCGGAATCCTTATTTATTCCTCGTTCGGAGGGTCGGTCGTGCGAAGTCCAGTAGCCTCGGTAGCTCACACAAACCGTTGTGTAAGTGACGGAATCATCGGCTTCTCGTGCTCGGCGGAGGATCCGCGACAGATCCGGGAGTCTGGGTGGTAACGAGGAGGCATTCCCTAGGACCGAGGGTGAGTTACGTGGCAAAGGTTTCCCTGTGATAACGACGAACCTTGAAAATAGAGGATATAAACGGGAGTTTTGATACGTCCAGCGTCGTCGGGGCGGGAAGGGGGAGACACATCCGACACACAGAGAGCAATCTCAGTCCCGTCCAGGGACCGGATCCTCTCCTCCCTCCATTGAATGCCCCCACAGTCCTTTGCATAGTCGGCAATGCGCATGCTCCGTGCATTGGGCGGCAGGAAGGGGTTGTAGATGATCATGTTCTGGCACAGGACCATCATGGTGCATTTCCAACACCACAGAGCCACAAACAGGCCACCGAAGAGCAACGGGGGCATCAGCATCGGCGCAACATGGAAACTCCTCCTGCAGCTGCGAATATGCCGCGCGCGCACAACGGCAGGTCTAGAACCGCGTGCCAGCGGCAGCAACAGCAACGCCGAGTCGTGGCCGCTCCAGGCCAAGGGCCGTCGCGCAGGCCAGAGGCAAGATCGGCTCAGCGCCATTGGGGAATGGCAGCGGCAGACATCGAACGCACCGGGGCGGCGAGACTGCGGGAAATAAATGAGGGCCGGAGGTGGGCGTCGACGTGGGCGTGAGGCCGGGCTATGACATGTTCGCTCGCGACTGGACTTTGTCGTGCAGCGGGGGATGCGGATGGGATGCGGGTGCGTTTGCGTAGGTACTGTGTGTGGTGAGGACGACACAATGGTGTTGCCAGAGCGGCGGCGCGTGACGGGCAAACAGGGCCGCAACGGGGGCTAGATGCACCCGCCGGGCCAATCCTCATCGCCCCGATTACCGCTCCGTCTTGTTCGAGGCCCTAAAGCCAAAGCAGCGAGCCGCTGAGCAAATGGTGTGCCAGCGGTGGACTGATGCTGTCGGTGCAGACTAGACTCCCTAAGGTACAGTTTTCGGGGCTGTAACGTTAGGTGCTGCTGGGAACCCATCGCCAATTGGGGCATCCCGCCTGCTGTAGTCTACGCGCCCCCGCCCTGGAATCCTCAAATCCAAACGGTCCAAACCCCTAAAAGCCCAACCGTTGCTAGCACCCTGCTTCCTTGCCTCAGGACGCGGTGAACCATCCATCCATCCCGTCATTCAGGTCCCTCCACTCCCAAGTAAACACCGTCACCGTCAAATCTGCCGTTCCATTCCAGCCCATTTGCTTCTTCTTCCTTCAACTCCCCCGCCCCCTCCAACCCCCATCGACTCTCGACAACTTTTCCCCTCCCCCCGCTCGACAACAAACCGTCCAACCCACCCCGCCATAAACATCTCCGCCTCTGTCACCAAGATTCACCATGCCCGGCTCTCTCGACAAGGAGAACGATGGCCACGCCCACATCGATATCCAGGAAGACCTTCCGTCCCCGCGAGACGAAGGCGAAGCCAGCCCTGTGCTGCGAAACAGCAAGGGCTGGGACGGCAAGCTGCGAGTCCCTAAGTCGGCACTCGTGACGAACCCCGAGGCCTTGTCCGACCCGGAATATTCGGACGATGAGAACGTTTTAGGTGGAGAAGAGATTGCAGCCGACGAAGGTATGGTCCCGAGGATGCAATCAAGGAACAAACGCTGATTTGTGCCGTCGTAGATCTGCTTGACGACGAGGACCCCGAAACAGACGAGATCATGTGCTCTCACTCACGAGTAGGCTCAATAACGTCCCTCAAGCTCGAGCGCTTCAAGAATGTAGTCCGCGTCTGCCTGCGTCAGAACAGCATTCAAGAAATCGATGGCCTCTCTGCACTCGCCGGGACGTTGCAAGACCTCGACCTCTACGACAACCTTATCGGGCACATGCGCGGCCTCGACGAGCTGACAAATCTAACCTGCCTTGACCTGAGCTTCAACAAGATCAAGCACATCAAGCATATCAGCCACCTGACAAAACTGAAGGATATATTCCTCGTGGCAAATAAGATTAGCAGGATCGAGGGGCTAGAAGGCCTGGACAAGTTGACAAATCTGGAGCTGGGGTCGAACCGCATCCGAGAAATCAATAACCTCGACACCCTCACAAGTCTCGAAGAGCTTTGGCTGGCAAAGAACAAAATCACCGAAATCGCCGGTCTCGGCGGACTGTCCAGCCTCCGCCTCCTCAGCATCCAGTCCAACCGCATCAGTGACCTATCCCCTCTCAAGGACGTACCAAGCCTTGAGGAGCTGTACATGTCCCACAACGCTCTAGCATCGCTCCAGGGCATTGAGAATAACACAAATCTCCGGGTTATCGACATCTCCCACAACAAGGTCTCCAGTCTTCAGGGACTCGGCACGCTAAAAAATCTCGAAGAGATTTGGGCCAGCTACAACTTGATCGCTGATTTCGCCGACGTGGAGAAGGAGCTCAAGGACAAGGAGCAGCTGACGACGGTTTACTTTGAGGGTAACCCGCTGCAGCTCCGTGCTCCGGCGCTCTACCGAAACAAAGTGCGTCTGGCGTTGCCACAGTTGAAGCAGATCGATGCCAGTAAGTGCTCCCTAATCATCACCATCTATCAAAACCACTCTAACCGCTCCATGTTCAGCTTTCGTGAGAGTATAAGAACTTGCCGAGAATGGGTTTTCGGAGACAACAGCACAGGCAGCATGGCGTTGGGTGACATATTTTACACATGGAATGAGGGAGAACAATCCAAACACAGAAAGCATAGCATGATCAAACAGCCAAGCACAGATTTAGGTCTCAAGACCAAACACAGAATTTATCGGAAGCCAATGATACATACACCAGACCTCTAATGGTCACTTTTATGCACATCACCAGAAGACGCGACAGGAGGCCGGCGGGTGGAGTGGTTATTTGTTTGTATTCTAAGTTGGACTGCCCACGAAATCCTCGGGCTAGAAGATAGAGCCATTATAACAAACGCCTAAGGTGATCCCAAATCAAGTCATTTCCATCACTTTTCGTCGTCATGTCAGGTCGTTTCTCTAAGCGAAGATCCAAAGCTTCTCGGTGTCGAAGTACTAAGGCAGGGGGGGTATGGTCAGTATCACTCGTGGAGCAGCGTGATGAATGACAAGTGGGGGGACTCACGTTGGTGGGCTGGTTGAACTTCAGGTTGAGATCCAGCTTGGCAATGCGCTCCATGTCCTCCTCGGGGATTTCGAAGGTGCAGCACTGAAGGTTCTCGGTCATGAGAGCGGGATCTGTGCTCTTGGGGATGACGGACAGGCCGCGCTGGGTGGACCATCGGAGGAGGACCTGCGCAGGGGTCTTGCCGAGCTTCTCAGCGATGCCCTTGATGACCTCGTGTCCCATCAGAGGCGAGGCAGAGGTGGCGCGGTCCATGTTGAGCTCGACAAAGCCGGCGGGACCGAAGGACGAGTAGCAGGTCAGGGTGATACCCTCGGCCTTGGCGAGGCGGACGAGGTTGGTCTGCTGGTGGTAGGGGTGAAGCTCGACCTGGAGGGTGGCAGGGCGGATCTTGGCGTACTTGAGCATGTCGTAAATGGTCTGCGACTGGAAGTTGGAGATGCCGATGGAGCGGGCGAGGCCCTTCTCGACGAGGTCCTCCATGGCGCCCCAGGTCTCCTGGTTGGTGGCCTTGCTCCAGCGGATCTCCTTCACGCCGTCGTAGTGCCAGCCGGGGGGGTAGCGGACCTCGGGGTCGACGTACTCGAGGGCGACGGGGAAGTGGATGAGGAACAGGTCGAAGTAGTCGACCTGCCAGTCGGCGAGCTGGCGGCGCGTGATGGGCTCGACGTTCTCCTTGTCGTGGTACGTCTGCCAGAGCTTGGAGACGATGAAGAGCTCCTCGCGCTTCACGAGGCCGTCCTTGATGGCGCGGGCGATGCCCTCACCGCACTGCTTCTCATTGCCGTAGTCTGCGTGGGATACATGATTAGAGAGTGTTCTTCAAGGCAATTGGATTCGCTGTGACTGGTTGCTGTGAAGCTCCCTCTCGCTCATGTAAGTTTTTGGCGGGTTGGCGGGGCCATCCATAGCTCAATACTACATGACGCCAGCGGGTGGAGGGGTTCTCAATTGCAGGGGTCCATGGCTGGCTATTCTCTCGGGGTAATTGGGTAAAAAAGATGAGGGGCAGTGGACGAGCAGGGGTCCTCATCATGGAGGGGCAATCAGATGGACGACAGAACATACCGCAAGCTCCGTCAAACAGACGGTAACCGGCCTTGACGGCGTTGTAGACGGTGTCGGCGCAGTCGGTGTCGACCTTCCAGAGACCGAAGCCCACCTGGGGCATCTCGTAGCCGCTGCTAAGCTTGACTTTGGGTACGGAAGTCATGTTGGCGGTTTTGGGGGGGGAGATTGGTGTGTAAGTCTATGTATAAGAGGAGACGGGGAGGATGAGCAGGAGGGGAGAGACGAGCAGAGAAGGGAGAGGCATGATGGAGTATTTATGGCATCGACCAGTTCCAATCGGCCCAGGTGTCATGACATGGCTTTGGCATCGGCGTGTGATAGCGAGACGCCTACCGACATGGGCCGACAGCCCGTCGAGGCCAGCAGACGCATCGCGTCGACCTCTTCAGCCACCGGGAGTAGATAAAGGCGGGTCTGCACTGTCATTTGGCAGCGCCCAGCCTAGAGATTCAAAGACCGGGCCTGCTCGTACGAAGGAAACTGACGTGAAAGCCCTGCGACCACGAAGAACACCAGCAGACAACTACCCTCTGCGCGTGGTTCCACCGATTCGACGTCGCATTGATCCAGAACCCAGTGCCGCTTTTGTGGGGCAGTCTGCAATTCACCCGGAGCGGGCGGTGGGTCCGCTGCGGGGCCGGCGATGTGTCCCAGTCGTGCGGGCTGTCGGAGACCTTCGACGACACAGCTTGGGCGTTTCTTCTCTGCTAGCGGGTGAGGTAAAGCAAGCAGATGATCATGGACCCAGAGCCGCACACTCATCTTCCGGCTACTCAGCCGCAAGCCTAAGATAGTGTCACCGGTTGGACGTTGACCGACTCTTCTGATACCCTATATCCCCGAAACCTGGACCATGGGCTTCTGGAATCCCATAAAAAGCATGAGGCGTTGGAACTCACCTTCCCTGCGTCATCCGATGGACAGTCCAGGGTAGCGAGGTGAGCTGCAGAAGGTGAAGCCATTCCCATCAGCACCCCGCAACTACACATCCCCGCCTCGAGGCAAGACAAGGGACGGCAAAAGCAAAAGCAGCCACGCATCTATGCCTGAAGAGATCTGTACGCCGTGGCTCTGCTACTGATGGGGAAGCCCTGGAGGGACTGGACCAGACGGGCCGCCTTACGGCCAGCTCGAGCCGTCTTGATACTCATGCAGGTCCCCTTGAATCAGGAGGTTCCCAGCCAGGATTACGCATCCTCTGCGGCATCACTCCATCGACGCCTATTTGTGCGTTTAGCACAACTCGGGCTTGGGACCGGGCTTTCCTCGCTGTGATTGACGCGGTAGACACGTCGAGAGCACCCACCGTCTTGGTCCCGGTGGACATGCCTCGAACGATGTGCAGGTTGTCTGCGACGGGGATTGATGTGCGATGGTTGCGCCCGGTCTTGCCAAAGAATGCGATGCCAGGTTTCCCCATCCCCTCCCAATCTCGGAGCCCTGTGGCGCATTGTTGACTTGGCTTATTATCTGGACGCGTTCAAGAAGACGTTCGGTTCCAATTGCGGCTTTGCTGAAGAATCACAACATCGTCCCGGTTGATAGGATCCATTGAGTCCATGGGAGTTTGCGTCCTGTGATCAGGTATTTAGCCTGAATGCCCCCACGCTCCGGGGAGTGTCGGCGGTTCTCGTCCCACAAGCGGCTAAATATGTTTGCCTTGCTGTTCAGTCATCCGCAGACCACCAGCATTAAAGAAGTGGAGACGGTGCCTGGTTGTCGTCCTGCGATCTCCGAGTACACGTGGGCTAGAGTCAACACCACGCGACTACACCTCGCGATCGTCACGACGGCAGCAAAACACCATTGCTATTTCCATTGCTACCGCTGATTCTACTGCTAACAACTTCTCACTGAATTCTGATCCAGGACATGTCCAGTGTGGAGGGCGCGAAAGGTAAACCCCCCCTTCTCCCTTGAGATGATAAAAGGTGAGCCTTGTCTTCGGTGGTCTCGTGCAACACCTCTAGGTTGGATTAACAGTATATCCCATATTCTTGCCCAGATTTACCATTCAGGTAATCTCAAAGAAATCGTATTTCTCGCTATGCACAGACTTCCCTGCTGCTCGTGCTTGCTCGCCGTCCCTGATGCCAAAATTAGGAGTCGATCAGTGCAATGATCGAGAGAGTGTTGGGGACAAAGAAGCCCCCGCTACACCTTAGTTACAGCGTTACCAAACCCGGACTCAAAGACCTCCAATACCGAACATTGATACTCACAGCACTGACCATTTATGAGAACAAAAGACAAGCTTCGTCTAACAGCAAACCGCGGGAAATGGTGTCCTTGACTAACCACCATGGTCACGACACCTGCGTCCTTTGTTCTCAGAAACAAGTTTATTATCCTGTAACACTTCCCGGCATCCTCGCCCTCCTCACAATGAACCATCGAAACTCACGCGCATTCCATCATGAGCCGCTACCACGACAACGAATCGATACCTTTGGGTATAATCCGGCACAATACGGACGAGAATGATCTTCAAAGTATCCGCAACTTTCACGCTGTCCAAAGCGCCCTTCTACGCGGTGACAAAGTGGTTACCCTCCACAATACTACCAACGTCAGCAATGGGATTATAACGAACCTGGAGCGCGAATACTCTTCCGATCATGACCACACCCAGCCTTATGAATGGGAGTACCGTCGCGTCGGCTCCAATGATCCCGAAGATCATATTAGCGCAGACCAAGCCCAAAACACATTTGCGAACGAGAAGTTTCAGGGCTTCAAACTCGAGTTCCTCAAACTCCTTGGTGCCGGCGGTTACGGTGCAGCAGCTCTCTGGAAAGCGCACTTCGAGGGGGGGACTACAAAAAACATCGTCATCAAAGTCCCCGTAGTTGACGATTTCGATGCCAAAGAGGAAAGAGATTGGCACCAGCGATATGGTGGTAGCCGTCATACTGTTCAGCCTTTTGACCTGGCTAAGTTTGCCGGGACGGCACGAGACACATTCTTGTCCAACAACCCCGAGGCGCCCTTAAGCTATGACGATGGCTCCATCTTCGACCAATCATCCTGGAATGCCCTATTTATAGAGCATATGAACCGCGGTGATCTCATCGATCTATTGCGCAAAGTCTGCCCCCGCCGTTTCCCCGACAGAGTGTTATGGGGGATGTGGGAATGCTGTGCGTCCCCTTTCTTCTTCACCCCAAAAAGCTACATATACTGACAAGCACAATTAGTGGTCAAAGGAGCAGCTGCCGTTGCGTTCCAACCAACATTTACCAAGGAGAACCAGATCTTCGAACAAGAGATGGAGCGAGCCGAGGCAGAAAATCGCCTCGAAGACTTCTTTAAAGATCTCGAGGAGGAGGAAATTACTCACGATGTTCATCTTGATCTCGACGAGTCCAATAGTACGTGTACGAGGGTATCATCGCGTTCTTCTTGCTAACCGTGCTTATAGTTCTTATCGGGGACGATGATATGCACCCTAACCAGCCTGTTTTCAAAGTAATTTCCCCTACCGCTCAATGAAGCCTATAAACGTATTGCTTACATAAACTAGTTCCATGATTTCGGAGGTTTCAGCTACAAGATGGATGAAGAATGGAAGACCCATGATGAAGAGTGGTATTGGACGAGAAGGACGCCGGCCAAGCCGAGGAGAATGACACCGGTAGGAAACGCCTCGAGGATGCGCCAATGGGTTGTTGCTAACTGCAAACAGGAGCAAGTTCACGAAGACTGGGACGAGCTTTCCACCAACGTCCCCCCAGAGGAGGGTGTGGGAAGATTTGTGGGTGATGATCTGACTCGAGGCAATCGTATTGCTGGGCGATTCGGCGTTTGGACCAACATCTTCAGCATTGCCAAAACGGTTAGTTAGGCGCTTCCGTGTGACCAGCTACATCTTTGCTAACTATTCCTAGATGGAAGCTATCATGACCCATATGTATATAGCACATCCATTCTCTACAAGGTCACACACCACAATCGACGGTAAGATGAAGGCATTGACTTACGGGTGGCGACTGAACAAGCCCGATTATGAGGACATTGATCCGTTCTTGCGAGAAGTGGTCTGCAGGTGTTTGTTTGAGCAGCCGATTGACCGACCTTACATCGTCAGTCTGCTACGAACTATCGAGCTCCGCAAGCAACATGGCTTCAAGGAAACGGCTGAAGAGGTGAAGAAGTTCTGGCAGCACTACTACACGCCTCAACCCCCGGAGCTCATACAGGAGCCTCTGGCTCCGGGACCTGTTCAACAGCAACCCCTAGCCCCAGGGCCTATCCAACAGCAACCCCAAAACCACCGGGACAGGGCCGAACTTCTCAGAAGGCTCTTGCGACAGCGCCTGGCTGCCGCCGGAACAGATGCTCGCGGATATCAAAACAATCTCCAGCGCTATCGAGCGGAGAGAGCGATGGAACGTGCGGGCCGAGTCCAGCGTCAGCTCAATTCTGAAGCCTCACCATCAGTTGATCCGACCCCTGGTGACCGACCTGTCGACTCCGGGTTGCAGGGAAGAAGAGAACCTCGCCAGGCTCAGAACAGGCAGAATGACCGCCATACCGGTACCCCAGCCGAGGATGAGGCCACAACCACACAACATCAGGAATCAGGACAGCAAAGGCAACAGAGCGACGATGGAATCGACCCTGAGTCTCCTGCAGGCTATTTGCGTGCCGCATTCGTGCTTCCTGATCAGTCTTCAAAAAAGCCCAAGCGCCGCCCAGTGGGCAAGAGCACCTCATCTAAGAAAGTCCAATCAGATAATGGCGAGGGCCAGTATCCCCGTGAGCACATTGCGGTGAGGTTCAGTCATGGATCTGGTCAGCCATCTGGGTCCATCCAGAAGCTCAGGGCGGTTCCTTTCCAGAAGGCGAACAAAGTTCAGAAGAAGAGCTCGAATCGGCAGTCCAAGCCCAAGAAGAAGACACCGCAGTCCAGGTCCAAGGCGCTCCAGTCAGCGATTGACCAGGCGCTGCCGCAGATGCCAGTAGCGATCCAGAACCTGGCCATTCGGTCGAAGCAGTTGGAGGAGAGACTCCGCCGAGGGTTGGATCAGACGTCTGGTTGGGGTTCAGGGGAGTGGCTAAGCCAGGAGTTGATATATGAGGCTACCAAAGCAGCCTTGACGTAAGGGTCAGCGTTCGTTTTGGGGTTTGCAGCAAAAGAGCGGTATCAAGTGATATCCGGGTGGTTACATAGAGGGAGTTTAAGGAGCCATTCTTACGTGGGTTGTCCTGTCGTAGGTTTCGGTTGTAAAATCTTTGATTATCTGTTTCCTTTTTAAGTATTCATACATTATGTTGTTCGTCCCTATTTTAAAGAGTATCGCGCCAAAGCACCGTTCATTCTTGGGTATCATTAATTAGTATCCTCCGCTGCCAGCACCATCCGTGCATACAAAAGAGATACCTCTCCAGGCGTTCCAATCGTAACAAGGCTAATTACGCCATTGGAATCCTCTAAGCCGAGAAGAGGAAGAAAAGAAGAGGATCACGGCGTCCCACACCAGTGAATCCGAGGAGACATGCTAGTCCTAACGGTCGAAGTTGGAATACCGGCATTTACAGCTACCGGACTCGGCCTTGACGCCGACGATGCGATTGCCATTGCTGTCCTCGCACCTGGGCTGTCCAGAGACGCCCGTCTTGCTCTGCACGACCTCAACGTCGCCGGGCCAGTCGGCGAACTTGACGTGGCCGGGCTCCGGGTCGACGGTCTCGTTCCCGCGACGGCGCGTCCACAGCGTGGCCTCGAAACGGGTGTCGTCGAAGATGCACTGGGCGGCGCGGTTGTCGGTCGTCAGCTTCTCCGAGGGCACGACCGTCTTGCGCATGGTGAAGGAGAACCGGAGGCGCTCGGTAGGCTTGCCGGCGTCGACGAGGGCGAGGGTGCGGTTGGCGAAGGAGGGCGCGAAGGGGTTTTCGGTGGCGGAGATGGTGTAGGAGGAGGACGACGACGACGACGACGACGACGACGAGTTAGAGGTGATGATCCAGAAGAAGGTTGTCGAGTCGCCTTCGGTGTATGGGTAGCATCGCCAGGTTGCCGGGTTGGAGGTGCAGCGAGCCGTCGTCTCCTGCAGATCGACGTCGAAGGAGAACGACCCGGCTGGGAAGGTTTGGTCTCGGATATCAGAGTCTTGGGTGGTTTGTTGTTCTCTTTCAGGCTCAGTCAGTTCTTTGTCCGTAACGCTGCTCCTTCGACTCGTACTTACTTATCCTTCAAGCCAACAGTCAAGCCAACCGCCAATGCAATCGCGACTACGACCAAGACGACGACGACAACACCCAAAACACAGCACAGCCGATTAACATAGTTCCTCCGCCCGCCGTACTCGCGCTGCGCCTCGCCGTCCTCGGTCTTGCCGTCGCTCCACTCGCGGTAGCTCGGCGGCGCGGCGTACGGCGGGACATACGGCGGCGGGAGGCCCCGGGGCGACGAGGTCCGGCGCGGCGACTTCTGCGGCACGCGGAGCGGGCG